>JAWPHD010025083.1:0-17309 GCA_037043455.1 Cyrtodaria siliqua | reverse complement strand
GTGGCCAACAACGCCTTAGATATCGTCAACAATGAAATTACAAACCTCAAGTGACCAAACAACGTTCTAAGTTATCGTCAACAGTGAATTGACAACTCTCGAGTTGTGACCAGCAAGCTTCAGTTAACGTCAACTTTTAATTGACAACCTCGAGGTTGTGGACAACAACCTTCAGATATCGTCAACAGTGAATTTGAAAACTCGGAGTTGTGACCTATCAAGCTTCAGTTAACGTCAAACATTTAATTGGCAAACCTCGAGTTGTGGACAACAACCTTCAGATATGTCAACAGTGAATTGAAAACTCGAGTAGGGTAGAAAAAAAAGTCGTCTATTTTCTTATGTTTAATCAGTCAATATCCCATATGCTAGTTCCAAGGGGAAAAATCAGGGAAATACCAGGGATATTTGAAATTAATGTGACCACCCTATCAGTTACCGCGGAGCAGGTTTTGCCAAGGTCATTTTTTCGTCCCGGGTGTCGCGATTGTTTGCGTAGATATGCGGCTCTTACCTCGCGACCTGTATGAGTTCCCCTAGTGTCTCTAGTCGTTCTCTATTGATCATAGATCCCACTTGCCTTCAGGGTAGTAATCATTGATGTGTCGCACATCCGACTCAACCTCCGTTATACACGTATCTGTCTAGACCAGAGAGAGAATAATGATTTTAGGGTTTTCAATTTCAGAGTGGATAACATATTTTAACAAAACTGCGTTAATGTTAAAAACATACTTACTGGCTCACCGTAAACTGGCATTCTCCCGTCAGCCTCAATAATGTTGCCTTTTATACGAAGCGGATTGCATGAACTAAATTTGAAGGCAGGATGTATATAACAGAAGAATATTGGGCATAAAACAGAAGTACTTTTAAGAATAATAGAAGGCGATTCTGCTGGTTTTCCTAATTGAAAGTGCGCTGAATCAGAAATACCAGCACAGTGCAGGGCTCAAGAAAACGTATTCCAATGCTGACGAGTGCATGTGCAAGTCTGTACAGATGGGTAAAGTTGGACAAAATTACTCTCTTTTTTTTGCGATTTAATAGATATATCCACACTGCGATTTCTTATTTTTGTGTTGTGTTTGTTAATTCTTGCTTGTGTTTGTGATTGCTTTCAAGTGATTCTCTTTTCAGTATTTATTGACATTCAGACTAGCGTTTGTTTCTGCTGTGTGGCGGCTGTAAAAACGTCGCTCTCGACAAATAAATCAGTAGTTGTTTATACCCCATTTGGGGTCATCAAGACCAATCTGTGTGGCTTTAACGTAGAATACCGATTAAAGCCGGGTACTATGTGGGCGTGAGTGGTGTTGCACCTTATTATATACCTCTCATGAACAGACTCAGTTAAACCGAGTCTGCTACTTGTATCTCTTTGTTTGTGTTTGTTGTTTCCAATGGATCCACTTTTCAGTATTTTATTAGTGTTAAAAATTCGTCGTTAAACGGAAATTTGTAAATAAAAGATGACTACTATGCTGGTATAGTAAAGTTGTTTTTGTTTGTTTGTTGTTGTTTTGTTGTTATTGTTGTTTTGGTTTGTTTTTGGTGTGAGGTGAATCAGCTTATTAATTCTACTTTCTAAAATAATGGAATGGACGCTTAAAGGGAGTACATCGGGATTGATATTCTTATAGAATTGGCTTCACATACATTATTTGTGTATTTAATTGATTAAAAAAATAAACTAAATGTGCAAATAAGCAACCAAAAATAAATGTCACTGAACATTACAAAATAAAGGACCCGAAGAGAGTATTTCCTAACTACGGTTACGCGATATTTTAAACTTGTAGGTAAAATAAATCGCAATTTATTATAAAGCAAGGCGTAATGTGTAGATATTGCCAATTTTACTCCGCATGAAAGCTATTTTTTAACTTGGGGATTTCTCTATGGACGGAGTAGACTTCTTGTAATGTATAATATATATATTGCTGTAATTTGTAGGAATCTGTTAATGTTCAGAGTCTATGTCTTTTGAACCATTTCACGTTCTATAATTGGTAATTTCATTAGCGTTTTACTCTGTAAACGTCAAAAGAAAGTAGGGGGCGAACGGTTATGGTCGAGTGATTATTCGAAAATAAGTTTATGGACGTTATTTATAATAAATCCGTTAGATTAAAATATAGACCTATATTAAAATATATTCCAAAAAAAATGTCTATGAATTGTTAATTGTTTTTTAGTTATTTTCTGCTATCGAGCTTCGGTTTGAATTTTTTTACATATGCGTATCGATTGAGGAGACTTAAGTACGTATTATTTTGTAGTAAAGAATAAGTCCGCATTAAAACTAAACTAAATTGTTTTCGTGCATTATTTCAAATCTTGCAACATCTAATTTGCAGATATTCTGAAAATTATATTTACACCAGTAATAAATAAGTTTCAGGCAAACATATTCCAATTTAACAGGTTTTTACCAAAATCTTGTAATTTAGTAGTTAGCAGAGATATAATTATGTGAGTGCAAGGAACGATAACTCTGCGTGGAGATTGATAGCAACACAACACTAGACCAAGAACTGCAATATGCCTTACCTAAGCATGGCAATGGATAGGTTGACCATTGGCTCCCCTTTCCACGATGAGAAACTCACTACCGTCGGGAAGGTCACTGTACACCACCTCAAGGGCGTTCTTTCCTCCAGCTTCGATCGTTTAGCCTTACCGCGCTTGAAGTTCCGAACTTTTTTTCTTCGGAAGCCGATCATACACCGTACATTGCCTGAGCGGAATTTTGTACATTGTCTGGTATGTTGTCTGAAACAAAATAAAAAAAACAATTGACCGACAATATGCTCAAGTATATTTCACAAACCAGACTTCTTTTACTGTCGATTGGTTGTATGGTATTCTGAATACATAATCAGCACTTCAAGCAAGAAAACGGTCGTTGGGCGTTGTGATCTAGTGGTAAAGCATTGGACTCATGGTCGACAAATCGTGGGTTCGATCCCCGCCATTGCCTTATGCGTTGTGTCCCTGAGCAAGACACTTTATCTGCATTTGCTTAGTATTAGGTTATACCCAGGAAGACATCGAGAGTGATTCAAATAAATTCATATGAGCTTTTGTTACAATCGATGTAAAATAAATAAGTTTAAACTAAGCAAGAAAAGAAAGTATGTATTCGATATATTGCAGGCACGTTTTTCGTCAATACTTATTTCAAATGCAATCTCACAATTTGATTAAGACTTGCTGACCTTTACTGGCAATAAATTGCAATTAAGCAATTAGCATAACCTAATCCGCCTACTGACACTGCCCACGTAACCAATCCAGCCACCCCTGTCAAAGAAGTATAACTGGTTTGAGTTTGTCCGCGCCGTCCTTTTGTAGTCCAAAAGATACCCAAACACGGAATTTCGAAATGTTTACTCTAAATTCATAGGTTAGAGAGTTTGTGTTTTACTTAATACTAGGAGGAGGTTTAACAAAAAAAAGTATGTATGCTAATTTCACAAAATAATTATTGCCATTATTATATATATACATTCATATATTTTAATACGCCCATGTGTATATTTTGATAGAATAAACACACCTTGTGAAATAAGACGCAAGTATTTTTTCCCATTTCTATAGTTCAGATGGAATTGCACTACCTGAAGACATTGCGCTTAAGCAAGATTTGAATTCCTTCAAACTTGCTGTAAATGTTGTTTTTTATCCTGATTTTACTACCACTATCACTTTGACTTTTAACCACCTATCACTGTTCTATTACCCTTACCCTTGCTTTTAATCTTTACTGTTTCTACTAACAGATACAGGCGCGCAACTGCTCGAAGTTACCCGTGATGGTGTGAAGCAGAATAGGTAGGTAGGTAGGTAGGTAGGTAGAGAGAGAGAGAGAGAGAGACTGAGAGAGACTGAGAGAGAGACAGGTAGCAGGTAGGTAGGTAGGTAGGTAGGTAACAAAAGTGTCTGATCGATGGCGCATAATTTTGCATTAAAAATACGTTATCAAAAGCAACTTGTGCACACGATTTTTTATTTATCTGCCAATTAAGGCAGGTAGTTTTAATTACCACTAAACATATGTGATTCACTGATAAATCGTGTCTGAAATTTAAGGAAACCTTTGGCAGAAAGAAACAAACAGTAGATACAAATCCTAAAACACATTAAATTGTTGATGGAGCAAAATGTTGCATTCAACAACGATCGTATGTTGTATTTTAAATCACATCCGATTTTCAAAATAAGGTATCCCCTTAATTTTTAGTTGTAAATAGCAATACCTTATTTTTCAAAACCTGTTGGGAAATAAATATTTTACAGCCAGAATGCTTCTTGATGGGGCTTTTTCAATGTAAATTCCTTGTTGCTGGGCCGGCAGAATAGGAAGAAATCTCAGATAACTTCAGTTAGCTCTAATAGTTTCAACTGACTATCAAATTTTCAGAGTGTCTTAATTTACATTTATCCAACACACTGAAATCATTTTTGGATAAAAATTCTAATAAACAATTTTCATATTTGATGCAGCAGATCTTGCATTGAAAATGCCCTATCTAAACCATTTTTGTTTTGCACGAAAAATTTAAACTTCTTAACTGATTTTGAACGGTAAGATATTTCTATTTACCACTGAAAATGTCTGTTTCAATGATTTACATTTGATTTAGGTACTAGATCTAGTTGAATCTTGTCTTAAAGGTTCAAAAACTCTTTGGCTGAAACAAGCGGCACGAACAATAATAATTCATTTCACCCATAGTCATATTCAATCACGGACAGGCCTATTTGGAGAATCTGAGTGAATAAACCTACATTTTCAATCGGCGCATATATATTATTATATAAGCTAAACACCTGGAAAGAGTTTTTATAAATAGTTTTGTCTGGTAATTTTGCCCTTAGTTTGCGCTTTAGATTCTTACGGATGGCGGGAGACGTACAGTAGACTGGTTCTACCCAGGAAAGGTTGGTGGTCTGCCCCCACCACAAAAAAAATCGACCATCATATATAATCGTACATGTGTTGAAAATGATGTAAAACACCATACAAACAAAACAAACAAACAAACAATAGTTCTTTAAAACAATAATGTCTTATTTTCAGATATGCGCTCATAAAAGAACTGACCTTCGTCATAATCAAAATTGGTATCGAATTCTTCGTAATGTTCCCTTCCCCCTGCCATAGCCATAGCTTGATTTGTAAGCACCATTGTTATGCAATTTTCTAAATCATGATCATCTACCTCTGTGTTTGGTTCATTTGTTTCTTTGAACGAATTACGATTCATATCGATGACGTGATCTCGGTAAGGTCTGAACGGCGTCGTTGCTTTTGCGGATGCTGGAAACTCCTCATTGTCATAAGGAAGGCCATAAAGTTTTTCATATTTGTGCAGATTTTGTATTTTCTCAAGTTATTGCAGTCGTGTGTCCATAAAACGTTCCATCGTCTCCATTATCAGTGCAGCAGCAGCTGAAGCTTTTCACGCGCACACACCGCATCACTCACTTTTGAATTTCAAGTGTTTTGACACGAAGTAGTCCCAATTTGCACTCACGTGCAGTTACGCGGAAACTGCAGTTGTCTTTTTAAAAACGTTAGCTTAAGCCATTTTTGAATGCAAAAACAACACAGACAGTGAATAAAGTAAGTTTATACGTTAAACATCCCCATAGCATTAGTTTTGACTACTATTGGCATATTCTGCATAGCCTAAATCGCTGTTCAAATGTGAAGATCGGAAATTTTGAGGTTTTTGAAACTGCAAAATTGCCGATTTCTCAAAACGGTCATAAAAAATGGTTAGTCACCAATTTGGCTTAAATTAACAGGAATGATAGATCAGTACCTCTACTACCTTTCCTGAAAATTTCGGCAAAATTCATGACTACCCATTTTTTGAGACCGTTTTGAAAGATGGTCACCCTTTTTTCTCACTCAAAACAAACATTATTCAAAATGGCGGCTACAAGCTAAATAAGCAAAACTGAAAATCAATAACAGAAACGTAAAACATGAATATTTTCTACTCCCGGATATAGTTATTTCCTGCCCCGGATAAAATATCAGTAAGTCAACCTTTAAACACTTTTTCTGCCTTTCCTTTAGCATGTTTACGGTAAAAATCAGCCACTCTAGGCGCTTATTAAAAATCGCAACTATAGACTGTAGGCCTAGTCGGCAGTAATTTGTTGTGTTGATTTACGGTTGAATGAACTATGTATGGATAATTGCAAGTGAATATTTCACAATTCCAGGATTTAATGAGCAAAAAGACAGACCTATTCATGTGTTAACTATTGTTATGGTTGGATGATGTAACACTTACTTGTAGAACAGCTACTGTCAACGCCCGAGTCAAGGTCATGTCATGTAGACCACATGAGTCCTGTCACGTTCGCCTCGATTAGGGACACCGACAACATTGGTGATTAGACATAAAGGAAAAACAAAGGATGAAAGGTATGTACAGTACTTGGTACTGACCCATAAATGTGTTTTATTTCGTGCATGTTCATGTTTAGTGTCTCCGTTAAAATTTAATAATAATGTAGCACTGATGTATTATTTCTATGATGAGACCCTTCCAGTGGGGTCTATGTTCACTGAAAATATGACCCAATGTTCCCCAAAAATATTTTGCTTTGTTCTCCAAATATATTTTTCCATTTATTTTTATTATTATGTTCCCTTGTTTCCCAAAATTATTACCAATAACAGACAATGTTCCATTGTTCCCCAAAAATGAATGGGATTGTCCCAAAACCTCCTCTATGACCGCAGAGCAGAAATGCACCGTTGCCACCTCCCCTTCACCCACCACACCCCTGGGCCCATCCCCACCCACAAAATCGGTGCCCTTGCATCACCCCCGCCCCCCACCACTGCCCAAAGTTTGCATATAGCTACAGCAGTACTGTTAAGGATTAACACATCTATTGTAGGTATGTATGTATAAAAACAACAATTGACTTTCTTTCAGGGATCTTTGCAGATGTTGCCACCTTCTGTCAAGTGGCATCTCCAAGTTCCAGCTCTGAGACTGAGCCTAGCCCTGGGTAAGCTAAAGCTATCAACTTTAATATATTTGACCCCTGTGATATAGGTTAATTAAGCTAATAATATGGCAATATTTCGAGTCACCCCAGAGAGTGGAATTCAACAAATGTACCTAAGCTACTCGATCTATCTTACTAGCAAATGTTAACATTTCGAGCCGCCCCAAATTCGGGAATACATTTCTATGGTTCTTTAACGTGGTTTTTATAAATGAAGATTTTAATAAGCTTGATAAGCTTGAGAAACATTAGATTTATTTGAGTGGCAGAACCCGATTTGTACAGATTTTTTTATTATTCTCATTAAAGTAGCCATCCCGCCAACAACAGTCAAATTTTATAAACATTATGTACACTGTTTCTAAACCTACTGATGACAAAATATATATATAACTTACATATTTTGAGAAACCAAACTCATACATACACAGTATAAACGGCTTTAACCAGCCGGACCAAACCCCAGAACTGGAGTGTCGAATTACGAGTTACCATCATTTTACGGATATTCAATCACGGGTATTTTAAGAACCTATTAGTAAACCTATACTTTTAATCGGCACATATACATTGTTATATGACCTGGACACCTGGAGTTTCGATAAACGGTTTTCTAGTGCAACTTTGTAGTTATTTGGCGGGATAGCTACTTTAAAAAAAAAAGAGGAGTGCCTAACTATAAGTATAATTGTCCCAGCTTATTGGGATACTTTACTTTTTTGTTTTATTTTGTTGAGATATTGTGAAATTCCAACACATAAAACAATGGATACACATGATACAACATGAAAGTTTCATAAAACGTTCCATCGTCTCCATTATGCAACTTATATTTAACGTCCGTAATATTTGTATCGATTCTCGTTCAAAACGATGTTGACGTCAACTAATATTGACGTCACTCAGAAGAAAATCGCCAAGTTTCCCGCATTTATTCACACTGATCAACCGGCTGCAGCAAAGTCAGATGGTTGCAGAGAAGTCAGATTGGCGAAATTGTTGGAAGTGAATGGTGGGGTTAGTATTTTTACTTTCTGTTGCGTATTTTGCTAAAATGTTTGGAAAATGATTATGCAGACATGTTTGAAAAGGAATGACAGAGAAAGCATTCACTTTAAAAAGCCGGTATTAAAACGACGTTGGTGCGTATAGCACACTGTATAAATGTCCAAAGATTTGTAAAAACAATGACATTTTCAGAATAAACACAAATAACGAACTAATATTCGCAACTGTAATTCAATTTAAAACGCTTGTCAAGATCGTCAATCCTTTCTGTATAACTGTACAAAGTATATCGTTTAAATAATGAAAACTTTCCGAGTTATAGCATTTTAAAGAAAAAATAGCGAACCGGAATGTCAGATGTGTTTTACAAGTGCGAGCGGTGAAGCCAGAGTTAACATTTACGACGCGAACGGGAAAGTCAGATTGCTTTAAGCATTTGACGATTGCTAGGGTAACCACTGTACATTTTGGATTGAAACCTACTTGTAATTACAAATGTACCTAGATGTTTTCAATGGAGGCATTTAGTAAACATTGTGTTACCTTTTGACATTGTGGACATAATATGTATTGTGGTAAATAGTAAAGTCAATGCAACCTCAATTGTCAAGATATGAAGACTAAATTCACAAATATTTTGTTAACGATTGGTGTGTGTTTTTATGCCCCCCGAAGGGTGGACATATAGCAATCGCACCCTCCGTCCGTCCGTCCGTCCGTCCTTCTGTCCGTCACACATTTAGTGTCTGGTCAATAACTCTGACATTTATGGAGGGATTTTCACGTGCAAAATCCAGGTCCTTAGCTCCATCGTCAAGGTCACCCTTAGACGTCAAATCATGCCATATGGCCCTATATTTGATTTTAAGTCAGGCCAAATAAAAAAATACCTAGGTTACCGGTGGCCCGACCGACCCTATTTTTAATGGAACAATTAAAAAAAAATCAATTTGTTCTGAACAATGATTTATCATATAGCTAATATCATGGAAGTGAAACATAACACCTTTATATATTTTCTGTAATCCACTGGGCACTGGTATTATATGCAAATTATTACCAAATTGCAAAGGAAAAGTGGAAAATATTTAGGTAAGCCATACGATTTGAATGTCATGATACATTCTGAGTTTAATGTTTTTCTTTCAGGTAAACAATGCGATGCTAATTAACTAATGTAAAATGCATGTTATAACAAAGGCATTTTGGTTTAAAGTATCCTATTATTTGTAACAGGAATGCGTAATTCAACTGGGGCGGTCTTATATCTTGGGTAACTGACAACATCACAGAGAAACTTTCAGTTGTATCAACAACTTGTGTATGGGGTTTATGAGATAAATAGAATCTCACAATATCTTGCTCAAAAAAAAGAAAAAGTAAAGAAAATCCCTGCCGACATACCCTATTATTTTTTTTAGAGCATGCAATAGGAAACACACCTGTTTTGTTTGTTTGGCCTCATGTAGGTCTTGTCCTATCTATAACTGTCAATTGAAGGATTTTCATATAACCTGCCACAAGTGTTCACCACAACAATATGACGTGTCGTGCGCAAAATCCAGGTCCGTAACTCCAAGGTCAAGGTCACACTTAGAGGTCAAATCATGCCATAAGGCTCTATAATTGGTTTTAAGTCATGTAAGTCGTGTCCGATCTATAACTGTGTCATACATTATAGGATTTTCATATACACATGGCACATGTGTCCACCACAACAAGACGACGTGTTGCGCACAAAATTCAGGTCCGCGTTCAATGTCAAGATCACACCAACCCATGCTCCCCCACAATTGTTTTTTGTATTTTCATTAATAAGATATATATTATACATATTCTTTTTATATTTTTGCACCCTCCCGCCACACCCTCCCCCACAATCAAGGGTCACCAACCCATGCCCCCACCCCCGCTTGCACTGACATTCATACTATATACTGTCAATATACTAGTATACTCGTCCGGGAACTTGGAAATCTCTAAATGTATGTCGCGTTTTGCACGGTGATAACTTGACTTTCAGATATCAAGATCATCAAATTCGTAAATGGATCGCGAAACTTACCAAGATCCATCCATCCCTTCGGGGGCATAAACACACACATACCAGATGTTCAAAAAATATTTGAATTTAGTCTTCATATCATGACAACTGAGGTAATCCCAACCTTCTCTGACCCTAAAAGACTTTTTTTTCTCTTTTGTGTGTGCCTTGTTAGGGTCAGATAATGAAAACCGAGGGATTACTGGAGATAAAAGTCATGCACTTTCAACAATGTTTGCTGCGTCGGGTCTACTTTTTACGATAATTTAGTTTAACAGATCGATCAAATAATGTTTATTATACTAAGGTGCAATGATAAAACTGCACCTTTATCGGTTGAAGTGACACAATACAAATTTATGTTTTGAATTAACTTTTAATTATTTACTATATCCGCCATATTGTCATTTTGCATTTTAATTAAATTCCAGTGATATTCCCGCGCGAGGTGAAGGCATTCATATTCCCCTCATCAAATAAGCCCACTATCAACTGACAACATCGAGGGATTTTTGGAGTGGAACCCAGGCATAATTAGGGTCTAAATTTTAAAGATAAACAATTGGATGTTGTTCAGAGAATTGCGAGTGCCAAAAGGAAAAGTTGACCTGAATAATAACAAATGTTGGCAATTTAATATATGTTTTAACTTCGTCTGAAAAGGTTGACCGTTATAACTTTATTAAGATTAATATAACACATATTTTGGTTCAGATAGGTAAATAAATATAATGATGCTTGAAATGTTAATTCAATGCATACTTCTTAGATATATTTACTTAAAACCAAGAGGGTAGCTCCTCCCCTCGCGTGGGAGGAGATCCCCATGATTTTACTATAGGAACCGCTCTGACCGTACACAGCCAGATGAAATATCAAAATCGTAAAAAGGGCTGGTAAGGTCAGAGAAGACTCGGATTACAATTGAGGTTGCATTGCCTTTACTATTTACCACAATATGTATATTTCCAATATGTCCAAAGGTAACACAATGTGTTCTAAATGCGTGCACTGAAAACATCTATAGGTACCAGTAAGTTTCAATCCAAAATGTACAGTGGTTACCCTAGCAATCGTCAAAAACGCGATAGAGTTGCTTAAAGCAATCTGACCTTCCCGTTCGCATCTGAAATGTTCACTTTGACTTCACCGCTCGCTCTCTGACATTCCGGTTCGCTAATTATTTTTACCCTGTCGACTAACTCGGAATGTTTTCATTATTTCAATGAGATACTTTGTACAGTTATACAGAAAGAATTGACGATCTTGACAAGCGTTTTAAATTGAATTACAATTGCGAATATCGGTTAGTTATTTGTGTTTATTCTGAAAATGTCAATGTTTTTTTTCAAATCTTTGGACATTTATACAGGGTGCTATACACATTAACGTCATTTTATTATAAAATTATTTGTACGCGTATATTAGTCAACAATTTGAAACATAAATTATGATTGTATATAAATATGTTCAACACAACATTCCTGTTAATTCAAAGCAACGGGTTATCATAAATTTACTTGTTTTTACGTCAAACGATTTAAACATGCATTATGTTAAAAACATAATTTCAACTAAACTTTTCTTTTAACTGATTGGTAGTATTGACATAATTTAAGTTGTTTACATCATTTAAAATGTTTTCATTTAAAACAAAATCATACTGGACAGTGGTATTAGAATAAACAGAAACAACAACGATTTTATTCTCTATATTACATATATTGCAAAATAAATTCATATAATTACTTATAATGGGTCAGTGGACGTCAACGAAATCCATGACAAGAAGCTGTTAGAAATAACAACAGTGAGGCATTAAGCACGAAAAACAGATGCGGGGCTTCATAATAAATTAGTGGTCTTTTGATAAATTGCGATTGGAAATGAAGCGGCTAAAATGTTTTAATTCTAACATACGATTATAAGCAGTATATATTCGCATACATGACATCAATGTATCAAGCATGTAGAGACAACGTATGAAAGCGGGGCTCTATTAAGGTTCGAATTGTGAACATGATTTAAACAAACATTGCCAACGGGTTGGACCACACGATCTAGCAACCAATAGTTACGGCCCTTCCCAATACAAGTAGATCTTTATATTGTCTATAACAAAGTACACTTAACGGGACACAGGACAATCTTGATTTTTTAAGTGGCATATTAATTATACAAATAGTATAAAGCAAATTTATTTATTTTTGCATATTACTAACTGCTGATTACTTTTCACCAATAATATGTACAATAACGAAGAAAAGTTGAAAACTCAAAATTGTATTTAAATATATGCAAGCAGATTTAAAGTCAAAATGATATCGGATTAATAAATCGATAGGCTAATTACAATGCTTGATAAAGACATCAAGATTGCCATGTGTCCCTTTAACAATCAACACATTGTAAAGTGTATTCTTACGATATCTGCGACTTTCAACATTGGGTATGGTGTTCAACTCTGAGGATCATCCGTCAGTTGATCTACAATCTGATTAAAATTATATCCTATATCAATTAGCGTACATGTACGCCACTTCTTCGTCTGTCTCCGACAACGTATCCGCCGTTTGCAGCACTATACGCGCGTACCGCGTGCAGAAGTCCGGAAGCTAAGCTTGAAACCTCTTCCGGTACGAAAGTCGTATTACGCGAAAAATATGCCAGTTTTTCATATTCGGGTTCAGCGAGTGCAAATTCATCTGGACAAAACCTTAGATGATCTATCATTTCGTGGAGTTCGTCCTGTATGAGTTTCCAATATAACGAATTGATCACTTCTCCGTGAGTCTCATTTTCAAATGCCATGTACGGGATTGTCAACAATGCTTCTTTTTCAGAGTCGGTTAGCATATTTGGGATGATATCAACGGAGTATTTTACCTCGATATGCTCAAATATAACTTGTATGGTCTCATTTAAAACCTGCTCGGCTTTCTCTTTTATTTCATTGTTGGGTAGTTGAGCATAATACCTTAAGTAGGACAAGACATTGCACCTATGCTCCCAACTATCCGCTTCCAGACGCAGTTTCAGCTCTAATTCCGTTATGTCCGCCATAATGTGGTCACATTTCAGTTTTAGAATTCTTCTGGATATGTGTTCAGCGTCCTCATACGTCACAATGGCCAGCGCGTTCATCTCGTCTTCTTCAAGGATGTTGAACAATGTCGCGCGGTCGTCGTATTTCCCGTCCATCTCCTGCAGGATGGACGCCACTGTTTGCGATATTCGCTTGCCACGCCTTTCTTTGATGACGTCATCAATTTCAAGCTGCAACCACAGTTCAACTTCCTGTTCAAATTTGCCGCGAAATCCGTCGTCCTCTATATATCTGAAATGATAAATTACAATAGTAGTTTTAAACTAGAACACAAATGATGATGTTTTATCGATTTTAAAACACAAGAGTATTACTATATACAAGAGCTATATCTGAAACATTCTTGTTGCTTTTTAATAATACATTTTGACTTTATACAAAATATTGCCATACAACAATATAATTATTATAATTGCTATTGGAGTGTATATAAATAAACGGTGGAGGGGTACCACACGCATGCGCAAAACACTTACTCCAGTTGGTGCCTATATATATCTGGAATGAGCACGATTACGTCACCGGCAGCAAACTCAACCATTTCCAGGGTCAAAGGTCGCAATGCCCAGAAATTTCCGATCATTGCCATCCATACTTTCTGAAATCAGAATTATTAATACAGAAGCGGATTTAGAGAGGTGACAGTGGGTCCTGACCTCCCATGAAATATAAAGAAAAGACAATAATAATAGAAATACAACTGATTGTTTGACAACATCAGGCTGAATCAATGAAGAATCTTTTATTTTTCTACAATTTTGATTCCCACTGATAGCATCTGTGTGTACCAAACTCCGCAAATGGGATAAACATTAAATTAAATGAAATGGAGTTTCACGTTACGTTAACACATCACATTATGTTATATTCGGAAAGCAACATCAGAGGGATATTAGATGAAGGGTGACGTTTCCCTCAGACTTGCCTCCGCCAGGAAGCGAACCCACGCGGGGCAGAGGCTCTGTAGCTTTAAAGCGCAGGGCCTAATCTAATAATCACATGGAACGTAAATTATGTTATGACAGTGAAAAACACGTTTAGATAATTATTTTTACCATTATAATTATTGTTTCTACCTAAATCAAACATACGGCTAGACGGATACTTACTTTAGAATCTGTTCTCCAGTCTTAAGTATAGAACTTTTCCACGTTTCTGCGTACTGCAAACATATATCGGATACCTTCAACCCTTGTGGTAAACGATTACCCTTGTGTTCAGCGATAACCAAATGGGCAACCTTTAAAGAACAACAGTTCTCAAACATTGAAACAGGAACACATATTTATACGTATTATTATAATTTAATAGACTAACTGTTTCTGCTACACTTCCGGTTCCGGTATGGAGGCAAAGCAGATTTTTGACAAGTTATCAAACGTATCCACTACTGCTACATACCCTACCAATGAAAAACAAGGGGCAACACATTAGAAAGGCTCTGCAAAGCTTTTTATAAGCTTACATATGATCTTGGACCTGTAAGTATCATGTATTGGTAATAACACTACTCCTAATACATACAATTTGCGTTCGAGATATTAAGTTTTCTTTGCAAAAGTTAATTATCTCGTCTTTTGTTTCACATACATTTTGAACTCATTATTACATGTATTCAATATAATAATAAATACCTTTTATGGCGATATATACACTCTACATGTGGCCAGTAATCTACTTAAAAAGAGAATGGCATCGTTATGTATTTATCTGTATTATTTTTCAATGCTCCGAAGTGTTTAATCGAAACTGGGTAGTGGTTAAAAGCGATATTATACCTCAGCCCGTATTCATAAATCAGCGTAAGTGACAAATATTACTTAAGTCAAATTTTAACATTGTTACATAATTTTGAATATATTTATTAACCTCTCATGGACACTACAAACAATCTAGTTTAAGATAAATATTTAGCTGTAGGTTTTATTTATCTGTAACCTTATTAACAATATTAAGAAATCGTCTTAAATCGATAGAAAATGGTGTTAAAACAATTGATAAAATTTGACTTAAGTTAAGATTTTGCTAAGAAGCTTTATGAATATGGACCTGGGGAAAACACATAACAAGTCTCGCATCGAACAGACAAGACTTGTTAGAAAACAACTATTTCTTTCTTTGTGTTTTAAAATGTTGTTATAGTAGTCGTAAATGTTTACAATCACGATCACTAGTGTACATGTTCACAAGCCTCGGTTACCTGCGTGTCAAACACATTTGTCAGGGTCACAGCAAACTGGTAGTTGAGGGCCGCGCTAACGTGGCTACAGTCGTGCATCACCTACAAGATAAACGTCTCATAGTAGACAGGCAATCAGCGTTTGCAAAAGGGAACATCTGCAATACATAGGTCAAAATTGTATGTTTTTAGTCATGTATATTATTTCCTATCAATTTTAAGAAGTTTATATCTTTAAGCGGACTTCGATTCATGTTATGTGTTTTATCAGCATATAATTATCATGTTTTCATATAAGGGGAAGATAATTCTTAAAAGATTTAACAATTTAAACAAAAAATAAATATTTTACAACTATTGGTCAAAACAAAATACTTAATCGCACAACTATTCTAAAATATATTTAAATTAAGAAAAATAATGTGAGTAAGTAGAAATGTTGTTGAGTATAGTAGGAGGTCCCCCGAATCCCCTACTGAGAGAGGAACTCCTCATCCCAGTCCCTCCCCCAATCGTCATTAGAAGTATGTTTTAAACAGGTCACGCTAGCCTCATCAGGGTCACGATATGACTGACAACGACTCAGAATGTAGTATGCGATCACATGATAATTTGTCACATGACCATAGCTTAAATATCAAAATGACGAACAGAAATTAGCCCCATGACCTGTCACCACTAATGATACGTGGTGCTGCTGACTGAGTGAAAAACAATCGAACGAAACACCGTTTACATTGGACATATTTGATATCATTTAGGACATTATTTTAAACTATAGGTATACTGTTTACAGTTATGAGATTCTGAAAAGTGCTGCATGGTATGCACACACGCTAGTACTGTAACATTATGGGAAACGTAATGGTGGTGTGCAAACGGCGGAATGATATGCCAATACTAAGAGTCTTAGTATTTGCTCAGACGTTGACAGAGGTTGTATGTACTCAAGGAACGACAACTCTGGGTAGAGATTTGGTTTCACGGGCCCCATACTCTACAACAACACATCGGGTACCATCGCTTGCAATCGGACTTAAATTATCCGCAATCCATTTTTCCAAGATAAAGTTTTGAATTAAGGTCATCATGAAGCCACCGATGAAACCCAAATATGCATGTCGCGGTAGGGACTTACCCAATCGGCTACCAGCATTAGCAATGTTTCCTAAAGACACTCATTTAGTATAAGCTACGTCAATCATTTACAAAGGAAATGCAGTATATAAACAATTCCGAAAACTAAGTAAATAAGCATAAAGAGCTAAAATGTCTCTCTTGATGATTGATTAAATGTGTATGAATACATATGAAGTGTTATTTCAGTCAAGAATTCATGAGAATCGTTAGTCAGAACAATTTTCTAGTTACTATTGGTCTAATTACTATTTGGCATTCAAAATGAAGACGACCGTTCTTAAGATGTATACCATTATTTTATTTAACAATGTTAATATATTTAAGCCCGAAGAGACGGGGTGAGGTAATATGGGCGCCATAGTGTATCAAAACAGAAGGAATACTGTGAAGGGACCACCCTAGTCTCATACTTGATGGTTATTTTACATGCATCGAATGTCAAGAGTCCATTAATGATACCACTCGCTAGCTCCTGCGCATACCGTCAGCTCAAGTTCTCAAGCTCAGTGTTCCGCATCGACGTTTCGAACCCGCAATTTTTCGGCCACGAGGCTAGTACACCACACTATACCATGGCGCATCTACGGTATAACAGTTTACCTGCAGGCACTAACAAATCAATAACCAATAATCATGCAGTTAAGAATACCTTCTTTTGACATTCTATTTAAACATAGGAGAGTAATTTAAAGGGGGTGCATTGGGCTTTTCTAGAAGACTCTTAGAACGTTTTAAATGAGGTGTACAGTACTGTTTTACCCAGGAAAAGTCGGTGGTCTGCCTCATTC
>JAWPHD010025082.1:0-17312 GCA_037043455.1 Cyrtodaria siliqua | reverse complement strand
CAGTTCTTACACATATATATTCCGTTCTAACACATATTTATTCCGTTCTTACACATATATATTCCGTTCTCACACATATATATTTAGTTCTTACACATATATATTCACTTCTTACACATATATATTCCGTTCTTACAAATATGTATTCCGTTCTTACACGTACATATTCCGTTCTTACACATATATGTTCCGTTCTTACACATATATATTAATTTCTTACACATATATATTCAGTTCTTACACATATATATTCCGTTCTTACACATATATATATTCCGTTCTTACACATATATATTCAGTTCTTACACATATATTTTCACTTCTTAGACATATATATTCCGTTCTTACACATATATATTCCGTCCTTACACGTACATATTCCGTTCTTACACGTAATATTCCGTTCTTACTCATATATATTCCGTTCTTACGCATATATATTCAGTTCTTACGCAAATATATTCAGTTCTTACACATATATTCAGTTCTTACGCATATATATTCAGTTCTTACGCATATATATTCAGTTCTTACGCATATATATTCATTTCTTACACATATATGTTCAGTTCTTACACATATATATTCCGTTCTTACTGGTACATATTCCGTTCTTACACATATATATTCCGTTCTTACACATATATATTCAGTTCTTACACATATATACACATATATATTCCGTTCTTACACATATATATTTCGTTCTTACACGTACATATTCCGTTCTAACACATATATATTCAGTTCTTACTCTTATATATTCAGTTCTTACACATATATATTCCGTTCTAACACATATTTATTTCGTTCTTACACATAGATATTCCGTTCTTACAAATATATATTCAGTTCTTACACATATATATTCACTTCTTACACATATATATTCCGTTCTTACAAATATATATTCCGTTCTTACACGTACATATTCCGTTCTTACACATATATTTTCCGTTCTTACACATATATATTCCTTTCTTACAAATATATATTCAGTTCTTACACATATATATTCCGTTCTTACACATATACATATTCCGTTCTTACACATATATATTCAGTTCTTACACATATATTTTCACTTCTTAGACATATATATTCCGTTCTTACACATATATATTCCGTCCTTACACGTACATATTCCGTTCTTACACGTAATATTCCGTTCTTACTCATATATATTCCGTTCTTACGCATATATATTCAGTTCTTACGCAAATATATTCAGTTCTTACACATATATTCAGTTCTTACGCATATATATTCAGTTCTTACGCATATATATTCAGTTCTTACGCATATATATTCATTTCTTACACATATATGTTCAGTTCTTACACATATATATTCCGTTCTTACACGTACATATTCCGTTCTTACACATATATATTCCGTTCTTACACATATATATTCAGTTCTTACACATATATACACATATATATTCCGTTCTTACACATATATATTCCGTTCTTACACGTACATATTCCGTTCTAACACATATATATTCCGTTCTTACACATATATATTCCGTTCATAAGCATATATATTCAGTTCTTACGTATATATATTCCGTTCTTACACGTATATATTCCGTTCTAACACATATATATTCCGTTCTTACACATATATATTCCGCTCTTACACATATTTATTCCGTTCTTACGCATATATGTTCAGTTCTTACGCATATATATTCATTTCTTACACATATATATTCAGCTCTTACGCATATATATTCAGTTTTACGCATATATATTTATTTCTTACGCATATATATTCAGTTCTTAGACATATATATTCAGTTCTTACACATATATATTCAGTTCTTACACATATATTTTAACTTCTTACACAGATATATTCCGTTCTTACACATATATATTCCGTTCTTACACATATATATTCACTTCTTACACATATACATTCCGTTCTTACACATATATATTCAGTTCTTACACATATATATTCCGTTCATAAGCATATATATTCAGTTCTTACGTATATATATTCAGTTCTACATATATATTCAGTTCTTACAAATATATATTCAGTTCTTACACATATATTTTTAGTTCTTACACATATATATTCCGTTCTTTGCAGATATATTCCGTTCTTACACATATATATTCCGTACTTACACGTATTTATTCCGTACGTACACGTATATATTCCGTTCTTACACATATCTATTCTGTTCTTACACATATATATTCACTTCTTACACATATATATTCAGTTCTTACACATATATACTCCGTTCTTACACATATATACACATATATATTCCGTTCTTACACATATATATTCCGATCTTACACGTACATATTCCGTTCTTACACATATATATTTAGTTCTTACACATATATATTCCGTTCATAAGCATATATATTCAGTTCTTACGTATATATATTCAGTTCTACATATATATTCAGTTCTTACAAATATATATTCAGTTCTTACACATATATTTTTAGTTCTTACACATATATATTCCGTTCTTTTACAGATATATTCCGTTCTTACACATATATATTCCGTACTTACACGTATTTATTCCGTACTTACACATATATATTCCGTTCTTACACATATCTATTCTGTTCTTACACATATATATTCTCTTCTTACACATATATATTCAGTTCTTACACATATATACTCCGTTCTTACACATATATACACATATATATTCCGTTCTTACACATATATATTCCGATCTTACACGTACATATTCCGTTCTTACACATATATATTCTGTTCTTACACATATATATTCCGTTCTTACGCATATATATTCAGTTCTTACACATATAAATTCAGTTCTTTCAAATATATATTCAGTTTTTACACATATATATTCAGTTCTTACACATATATATTCAGTTCTTACACATATATATTCCGTTCTTACACATATATATTCCGTTCTTACACTTACATATTCCGTTCTTACACTTATATATTCCGTTCTTACACATATATATTCAGTTTTTACACATATATATTCACTTATTACACATATATATTCAGTTCTTACACATATATATTCCGTTCTTACACATATATACACATATATATTCCGTTCTTACACATATATATTCCGTTCTTACACGTACATATTGAGTTCTTACACATATATATTCCGTTAATACACATATATATTCCGTTCTTAAGCATATATATTCAGTTCTTACGTATATATATTCAGTTCTTACACATATATATTCAGTTCTTACAAAAATATATTCAGTTCTTACACATATATATTCAGTTCTTACACGAATATATTCCGTTCTTACATATATATATTCCGTTCTTACACATATATATTCAGTTCATACGCATATATATTCCGTTCTTACACATATATATTCCATTCTTACGCATATATATTCAGTTCTTACGCATATATATTCATTTCTTACACATAGATGTTCAGTTCTTACGCATATATATTCAGTTTTTTGCATATATATTCAGTTCTTACGCATATATATTCAGTTCTTACACATATATATTCCGTTCTTAAACATAATTATTCCGTTCTTACACATATATATTCCGCACTTACACATATATATTCAGTTCTTACACATATATATTCACTTCTTACACATATATATTCCGTTCTAACTCATATATATTCCGTTCTTACGCATATGTATTCAGTTCTTACACATATATTCATTTCTTACACATATATATTCAGTTCTTACTCTTATATATTCAGTTCTTACACATATATATTCCGTTCTAACACATATTTATTCCGTTCTTACACATATATATTCCGTTCTCACACATATATATTCAGTTCTTACACATATATATTCACTTCTTACACATATATATTCCGTTCTTACAAATATATATTCCGTTCTGACACGTACATATTCCGTTCTTACACATATATTTTCCGTTCTTACACATATATATTCCTTTCTTACACATATATATTCAGTTCTTAAACATATATATTCCGTTCTTACACATATATATATTCCGTTCTTACACATATATATTCAGTTCTTACACATATATTTTCACTTCTTAGACATATATATTCCGTTCTTACACATATATATTCCGTCCTTACACGTACATATTCCGTTCTTACACGTAATATTCCGTTCTTACTCATATATATTCCGTTCTTACGCATATATATTCAGTTCTTACGCAAATATATTCAGGTCTTACACATATATTCAGTTCTTACGCATATATATTCAGTTCTTACGCATATATATTCATTTCTTACACATATATGTTCAGTTCTTACACATATATATTCCGTTCTTACACGTACATATTCCGTTCTTACACATATATATTTCGTTCTTACACATATATATTCAGTTCTTAAACATATATACACATATATATTCCGTTCTTACACATATATATTCCGTTCTTACACGTACATATTCCGTTCTAACACATATATATTCAGTTCTTACTCTTATATATTCAGTTCTTACACATATATATTCCGTTCTAACACATATTTATTCCGTTCTTACACATAGATATTCCGTTCTCACACATATATATTCAGTTCTTACACATATATATTCACTTCTTACACATATATATTCCGTTCTTACAAATATATATTCCGTTCTTACACGTACATATTCCGTTCTTACACATATATTTTCCGTTCTTACACATATATATTCCTTTCTTACACATATATATTCAGTTCTTACACATATATATTCCGTTCTTACACATATATATATTCCGTTCTTACACATATATATTCAGTTCTTACACATATATTTTCACTTCTTAGACATATATATTCCGTTCTTACACATATATATTCCGTCCTTACACGTACATATTCCGTTCTTACACGTAATATTCCGTTCTTACTCATACATATTCCGTTCTTACGCATATATATTCAGTTCTTACGCAAATATATTCTGTTCTTAAACATATATTCAGTTCTTACGCATATATATTCAGTTCTTACGCATATATATTCAGTTCTTACGCATATATATTCATTTCTTACACATATATGTTCAGTTCTTACACATATATATTCCGTACTTACACGTACATATTCCGTTCTTACACATATATATTCCGTTCTTACACATATATATTCAGTTCTTACACATATATACACATATATATTCCGTTCTTACACATATATATTCCGTTCTTACACGTACATATTCCGTTCTAACACATATATATTCAGTTCTTACACATATATATTCCGTTCATAAGCATATATATTCAGTTCTTACGTAAATATATTCCGTTCTTACACGTATATATTCCGTTCTAACACATATATATTCCGTTCTTACACATATATATTCCGTTCTTACACATATTTATTCCGTTCTTACGCATATATGTTCTGTTCTTACGCATATATATTCATTTCTTACACATATATATTCAGTTCTTACGCATATATATTCAGTTTTACGCATATATATTTATTTCTTACGCATATATATTCAGTTCTTAGACATATATATTCAGTTCTTACACATATATATTCAGTTCTTACACATATATATTAACTTCTTACACAGATATATTCCGTTCTTACAAATATATTTTCCGTTCTTACACATATATATTCACTTCTTACACATATACATTCCGTTCTTACACATATATATTCAGTTCTTACACATATATATTCCGTTCTTACACATATATATTCCGTTCTTACGCATATATATTCAGTTCTTACGAATATATATTCATTTCTTACACATATATATTCCGTTCTTACACATATATTCCGTTCTTACGCATATATATTCCTTTCTTTCGCATATATTTTCAGTTTGAGGCATATATATTCAGTTCTTACGCATATATATTCAGTTCTTACGCATATATATTCAGTTCTTACGCATATATGTGCAGGTCTTACACATATATATTCCGTTCTTACACGTACATATTCCGTTGTTACACATATATATTCCGTTCTTACACATATATATTCAGTTCTTACACATATATACACATATATATTCCGTTCTTACACATATATATTCCGTTCTTACACGTACATATTCCGTTCTAACACATATATATTCCGTTCTTACACATATATATTCCGTTCATAAGCATATATATTCAGTTCTTACGTATATATATTCAGTTCTTACACATATATATTCAGTTCTTACAAATATATATTCAGTTCTTACACATATATATTCAGTTCTTACACATATATATTCCGTTCTTTTACATATATATTCCATTCTTACACATATATATTCCGCTCTTACACATATATATTCACTTCTTACACATATATATTCCGTTCTTACCCATATATATTCCGTTCTTACACATATATATTCCGATCTTACACGTACATATTCCGTTCTTACACATATATATTCCGTTCTTACTCATATTATTCCGTTCTTACGCATATATATTCAGTTCTTACGCAAATATATTCAGTTCTTACACATATATTCAGTTCTTACAGATATATATTCAGTTCTTACGCATATATATTCAGTTCTTACGCATATATATTCAGTTCTTACGCATATATATTCATTTCTTACACATATATATTCAGTTCTTACACATATATATTCCGTTCTTACACATATATATTCCGTTCTTAAGCATATATATTCAGTTCTTACGTATATATATTCAGTTCTTACACATATATATTCAGTTCTTACAAAAATATATTCAATTCTTACACATATATATTCAGTTCTTACACATATATATTCCGTTCTTACAAATATATATTCCGTTCTTACACATATATATTCCGTTCTTACACATATTTATTCCGTTCTTACACATATATATTTCGTTCTTACAAATATATATTCCGTTCTTACACATATATATTCCGTTCTTACACATATATATACAGTTCTTACACGTATATATTCCGTTCTAACACATATATATTCCGTTCTTACACATATATATTCCGTTTTTACACATATTTATTCCGTTCTTACGCATATATGTTCAGTTCTTACGCATATATATTCATTTCTTACACATATATGTTCAGTTCTTACGCATATATATTCAGTTTTACGCATATATATTCAGTTCTTACGCATATATATTCAGTTCTTACACATATATATTCAGTTCTTACACATATATATTCAGTTCTTACACATATATATTCACTTCTTACACATATATATTCCGTTCTTACACATATATATACCGCTCTTACACATATATATTCACTTCTTAAACCTATATATTCCGTTCTTACACATCTATATTCAGTTTTTACACATATATATTCCGTTCTTACACATATATATTCCATTCTTACGCATATATATTCAGTTCTTACGCATATATATTCATTTCTTACGCATATATATTCAGTTTTACGCATATATATTCAGTTTTACGCATATATATTCAGTTCTTGCACATATATATTCCGTTCTTACACATATATATTCCGTTCTTACACATATATATTCCGTTCTTACACACATTTATTCCGTTCTTACACATATATATTCCGTTCTTACACATATATATTCCGTTCTTACACATATATATTCCGTTCTTACACGTATATATTCCGTTCTAACACATATATATTCCGTTCTTACACATATATATTCCGTTCTTACACATATTTATTCCGTTCTTACGCATATATGTTCAGTTCTTACGCATATATATTCATTTCTTACACATATATATTCAGTTCTTACGCATATATATTCAGTTTTACGCATATATATTCATTTCTTACGCATATATATTCAGTTCTTAGACACATATATTCAGTTCTTACACATATATATTCAGTTCTTACACATATATATTAACTTCTTACACAGATATATTCCGTTCTTACACATATATATTCCGTTATTACTCATATATATTCGCTTCTTACACATATACATTCCGTTCTTACACATATATATTCAGTTCTTACACATATATATTCCGTTCTTACACATATATATTCCGTTCTTACGCATATATATTCAGTTCTTACGAATATATATTCATTTCTTACACATATATATTCCGTTCTTACACATATATTCCGTTCTTACGCATATATATTCCTTTCTTTCGCATATATATTCAGTTTGAGGCATATATTTTCAGTTCTTACGCATATATATTCAGTTCTTACGCATATATATTCAGTTCTTACGCATATATGTGCAGGTCTTACACATATATATTCAGTTGTTACACATATATATTCCGTTCGTAAACATATATATTCTGTTCTTACACATATATATTCCTTTCTTACACGTATATATTCCGTTCTTACACATATATATTCCGTTCTTACGCATATATATTCCTACACATATATTCCGTTCTTACACATATATATTCAGTTCTTACACAAATAAATTCCATTCTTACACATATATATTCCGTTCTTACGCATATATATTCAGTTCTTACGCATATATATTCCGTTCTTACACATATATATTAACTTCTTACACATATATATTCTGTTCTGACACATATATGTTCCGTTCTTACGCATATATATCCTTACACATATATTCCGTTCTTAAACATATATATTCAGTTCTAACACATATATTTTCAGTTCTTACACATATATATTCACTTCTTACACATATATATTCCGTTCTTACACATATATATTCATTTCTTACTCATATATATTCAGTTCTTACACATATATATTCAGTTCTTACACATATATATTCACTTCTTACACATATATTTTCACTTCTTACACACATATATTCCGTTTTTACACATATATATTCCGTTCTTACACATATATATTCAGTTCTTACGCATATATATTCAGTTCTTTACACATATATATTCAGTTCTTACACATACTTCTTACACATATGTATTCTGTTCTTACACATATATTCCGTTCTTACGCATATATATTCCGTTCTTTCGCATATATATTCAGTTTAACGCATATATATTCAGTTTTTACGCATATATATTCAGTTCTTACACATATATATTCAGTTCTTACACATATATATTCAGTTCTTACACATATATATTTACTTCTTACACATATATATTCTGTTCTTACACATATATATTCCGTTCTTACACATATATATTCACTTCTTACACATATATATTCCGTTCTTACACATATATATCCAGTTCCTACACATATATATTCCGTTCTTACACATATATATTCCGTTCTTACGCATATATATTCAGTTCTTACGCATATATATTCATTTCTTACACATATATATTCAGTACTTACGCATATATATTCAGTTTTACGCATATATATTCAGTTCTTACACATATATATTCCGTTCTTACACATATATATTCAGTTCTTACACATATATATTCAGTTCTAACACATACATATTCAGTTCTTACACATATATATTCACTTCTTACACATATATATTCCGTTCTTACACATATATATTCAGTTCTTACACATATATATTCAGTTCTTACACATATATATTCTTTTCTTACACATATATGTTCACTTCTTACAAATATATATTCCGTTCTTACACATATATATTCCGTTCTTACACATATATATTCAGTCCTTACGTATATATATTCAGTTCTTACGCTTATATATTTAGTTCTTACGCATATATATTCCGTTCTTACACATATATATTCCGTTCTTACACATATATTCCGTTCTTACGCATATATATTCCGTTCTTTCGCATATATATTCAGTTTGACGCATATATATTCAGTTCTTACGCATATATATTCAGTTCTTACGCATATATATTCAGTTCTTACGCATATATGTGCAGTTATTACACATATATATTCAGTTCTTACACATATATATTCCGTTCGTAAACATATATATTCTGTTCTTACACATATATATTCCGTCCTAACACGTATATATTCCGTTCTTACACATATATATACCGTTCTTACGCATATATATTCTTACACATATATTCCGTTCTTACACATATATATTCAGTTCTTACACATATAAATTCCATTCTTACACATATATATTCCGTTCTTACGCATATATATTCAGTTCTTACGCATATATATTCCGTTCTTACACATATATATTCACTTCTTACACATATATATTCCGTTCTTACACATATATGTTCCGTTCTTACTCATATATATCCTTACACATATATTCCGTTCTTACACATATATATTCAGTTCTAACACATATATATTCAGTTCTTACACATATATATTCACTTCTTACACATATATATTCCGTTCTTACACATAAATATTCAGTTCTAACACATATATATTCAGTTCTTAGACATATATATTCAGTTCTTACACATATATATTCACTTCTTACACATATATATTCATTTCTTTCACACATATATTCCGTTTTTAAACATATATATTCCGTTTTCTTACACATATATATTCAGTTCTTACGCATATATATTTAGTTCGCTACACATATATATTCAGTTCTTACACATACTTCTTACACATATATATTCCGTTCTTACACATATATTCCGTTCTTACTCATATATATTCCGTTCTTTCGCAAATATATTCAGTTTTACGCATATATATTCAGTTCTTACGCATATATATTCAGGTTCTTACGCATATATATTCAGTTCTTACGCATATAAGTGCAGTTCTTACACATATATATTCAGTTCTTACACATATATATTCCGTTCGTAGACATATATATTCTGTTCTTACACATATATATTTCGTTCTTACAGGTATATATTCCGTTCTTACGCATATATATTCTTAAACATATATTCTGTTCTTACACATATATATTCAGTTCTTACACATATATATTCAGTTCTTACGCATATATATTTCCTTTCTCATGCATATATATTCAGTTCTTACGCATATATATTCAGTTTCTGACGCATATATATTCAGTTCTTACTCATATATATTCAGTTCTGACGCATATATATTCAGTTCTTACGCACATATATTCAGTTCTTACGCATATATATTCAGTTCTTACGCATATATATTCAGATCTTACTCATATATATTCAGTTCTTACATATATATATTCAGATGTTACACATATATATTCAGTTCTTACGCATATATATTCCGTTCTAACACATATATATTCCGTTCTTACACATATATATATTCCGTTCTTACACATATATATTCCGTTCTTACACATATATATTCAGTTCTTACAAACATATATTCACTTCTTACACATATATATTCAGTTCTTACTATTCAGTTCTTACGCATATATATTCAGTTCTTACGCATATATATTCAGTTCTTACACATATATATTCAGTTCTTACGCATAATATATTCAGTTCTTAACACATATATATTCAGTTCTTACACATATAATATTCCGTTCTTTACACATATATATTCCGTTCTTACACATATATATTATTCCGTTCTTACACATATATATTCAGTTCTTACGCATACATATTCAGTTCTTACGCATATATATTCATTTCTTACACATATATGTTCAGTTCTTACACATATATATTCAGTTCTTACGCATATATATTCATTTCTTACACATATATGTTCAGTTCTTACACATATATATTCCGTTCTTACACGTACATATTCCGTTCTTACACATATATATTCCGTTCTTACACATATATATTCAGTTCTTACACATAAATATTCAGTTCTTACACATATATACACATATATATTCCGTTCTTACACATATATATTCCGTTCTTACACGTACATATTCCGTTCTTACACATATATATTCCGTTCTTACGAATATATATTCAGTTCTTACACATATATATTCAGTTCTTACACATATATATTCACTTCTTACACATATATATTCAGTTCTTACATATATATATTCAATTCTTACACATATATATTGAGTTCTTACACATATATTATTCCGTTCTTACGAATATATATTCCGTTCTTACACATATATATTCCGTTCTTACACATATATATTCAGTTCTTACACATATATATTCACTTCTTACACATATATATTCCGTTCTTACACATATATATTCCGTTCTTACACATATATATTCCGTTCTTACACATATATATTCCTTCTAATACATATATATTCCGTTCTTACACATATATAATTCCGTTCTTACACATATATATTCCGTTCTTACACATATATACACATATATATTCCGTTCTTACACGTACATATTCCGTTCTTACACATATATATTCCGTTCTTACACATATATTCAATTCTTACAGATATATTTTCAGTTCTTATGCATATATATTCAGTTCTAGTTCTTACGCATATATATTCATTTCTTACACATATATGTCAGTTGTTACACATATATAATCCGTTTCTAACATGTACATATTCCGTTCTAACACATATATATTCCGTTCTTACCATATATATTCCGTTCTTACACATATATTCAGTTCTTACACATATATACACATATATATTCCGTTCTTACACATATATATTCCGTCTCTTACACGTACATATTCCGTTCTAACACATATATATTCCGTTCTTACACATATATATTCCGTTCATAAGCATATATATTCAGTTCTTACGTATATATATTCAGTTCTTACACATATATATTCAGTTCTTACAAATATATATTCAGTTCTTACACATATATATTCAGTTCTTACACATATATATTCCGTCCTTTTACATATATATTCCGTTCTTACACATATATATTCCGTTCTTACACGTATATATTCGTTCTAATACATATATATTCCGTTCTTACACATTATATATTCCGTTCTTACACATATATATTCCGTTCTTACACATATATATTCCGTTCTTACACATATATATTCCGTACTTACACATATTTATTCCGTTCTTACGCATATATATTCAGTTCTTACGCATATATATTCAGTTTTTACGCATATATATTCATTTCTTAAACATATATGTTCAGTATTTACGCATATATATTCAGTTTTACGCATATATATTCAGTTCTTACGCATATATATTCAGTTCTTACACATATATATTTAGTTCTTACACATATATATTCAGTTCTTACACATATATATTCACTACTTACACATATATATTCCGTTCTTACACATATATATTCCGTTCTTACACATACATATTCAGTTCTTACGCATATATATTCCGTTCTTACACATATATATTCCGTTTTTACAAATATATATTCCGTCTTACACATATATATTCCGTTCTTACGCATATATATTTTCAGTTCTTACTCATATATATTCCGTTCTTACGCATATATATTCCGTTCTTACACATATATATTCCGTTCTTACACATATATATTCACTTCTTACACATATATATTCAGTTCTTACACATATATATTCCGTTTCTTACACATATATACACATATTTATTACGTTCTTACACGTACATATTCCGTTCTTACACATATATATTCCGTTCTTACACATATATATTCAGTTTCTTACACATATATATTCAGTTCTTACGCATATATATTCAGTTCTTGCACATATATATTCAGTTCTTGCACATATATATTCAGTTCTTACTCTTATATATTCAGTTTCTTACACAAATATATTCCGTTCTTACACATATTTTTTCCGTTCTTACACATATATATTCAGTTCTTACACATATATATTCACTTCTTACACATATATATTCCGTTCTTATAATATATATTCCGTTCTTACGCTTATATATTCAGTTCTTACACATATATATTCAGTTCTTACATATATATATTCAGTTGTTACGCATATATATCCAGTTCTTACGCATATATATTCATTTCTTACATATATATGTTCAGTTCTTACACATATATATTCCGTTATTACACGTAGTTATTCCGTTCTTACACATATATATTCCGTTCTTACAGATATATATTCCGTTCTTACACATATATATTCAGTTCTTACACATATATATTCACTTCTTACACATATATATTCACTTCTTACATATATATATTCAATTCTTACACCTATATATTCAGTTCTTACACATATATATTCCGTTCTTACGAATAAATATTCCGTTCTTACACATATATATATTCCGTTCTTACACATATATATTCAGTTATTACACATATATATTCACTTCTTACACATATATATTCCGTTCTTACACATATATATTCCGTTCTTACACATATATATTCCGTTCTTACACGTACATATTCCGTTCTTACACATATATATTCCGTTCTTACACATATATATTCAGTTCTTACACGTACCAATTCCGTTCTTACACATATATATTCCGTTCTTACACATATATATTCCATTCTTACACATATATTTTCCGTACTTACACGTATTTATACCGTTCTTACACATATATATTCCGTTCTTACACATATCCATTCCGTTCTTACACATATATATTCCGTTTTTACGCATATATATTCCGTTCTTACACATATATATTCCATTCTTACACATATATTTTCCGTACTTACACGTATTTATTCCGTTCTTACACATATATATTCCGTTCTTACACATATCTATTCCGTTCTTACACATATATATTCCGTTCTTACACATATATACACATATATATTCCGTTCTTACACATATATATTCCGATCTTACACGTAGATATTCCGTTCTTACACATATATATTCTGTTCTTACACATAATTATTCCGTTCTTACGCATATATATTCCGTTCTTACACATATATATTCCGTTTTTACAAATATATAAAACGTTCTTACACATATACATATATATTCCCTTCTTACGCATATATATTTTCAGTTCTTACTCATATATATTCCGTTCTTACGCATATATATTCCGTTCTTACGCATATATGTTCAGTTCTTACGCATATATATTCAGTTCTTACGCATATATATTCAGTTCTTACGCATATATATTCAGTTCTTACACATATATATTCAGTTCTTACACATATATATTCCGTTCTTACACATATATATTCCGTTATTACACATATATATTCCGTTCTTACACGTATATATTCCGTTCTTACACATATATATTCCGTTCTTACACATATATATTCCGTTCTTACACATATATATTCCGTTCTTATACATATTTATTCCGTTCTTGCGCATATATATTCAGTTCTTACGCATCTATATTCATTTCTTACACATATATGTTCAGTTCTTACGCATATATATTCATTTCTTACACATATATGTTCAGTTCTTACTCATATATATTCAGTTCTTACGCATATATATTCAGTTCTTACACATATATATTCAGTTCTTACACATATATATTCCGTTCTTACACATATATACACATACATATTCCGTTCTTACACATATATATTCCGTTCATATATATTCCGTTCTTACACATATATATTCAGTTCTTACGCATATATATTCCATTCTTACGCATATATATTCAGTTCTTACACATATATATTCCGTTCTAACACATATATATTCCGTTCTTACACATATATATTCCGTTCTTACACATATATATTTCGTTCTTAGACATATATATTCCGTTCTTACGCATATATACTCAGTTCTTACACATATGTATTCAGTTCTTACACATACATATTCAGTTCTTACACATATATATTCACTTCTTACACATATATATACCGTTCTTACACATATATATTCCGTTCATATATATTCCGTTCTTACACATATATATTCCGTTCTTACGCATATATATTCAGTTCTTACGCATATATATTCCATTCTTACGCATATATATTCAGTTCTACCACATATCTATTCCGTTTTTACACATATATATTCCGTTCTTACACATATATATTCAGTTCTTACGCATATATATTCCGTTCTTACACATATATACACATATATATTCCGTTCTTACACATATATATTCCGTTTTACACGTACATATTCCGTTCTTACACGTATATATTCTGTTCTTCTACACATATATATTCCGTTCTTACGCATATATATTCAGTTATTACGCATATATATTCAGTTCTTACACATATATATTCAGTTCTTACAAAGATATATTCAGTTTTTACACATATATATTTAGTTCTTACACATATATATTCAGTTCTTACACATATATATTCAGTTCTTACACATATATATTCCGTTCTTACACATATATATTCCGTTCTTACACGTATATAGTCCGTTCTTACAAATATATATCCCGTTCTTACACATATATATTCCTTTCTTACACATATATATTCCGTTCTTACACATATATATTCCGTTCTTACACATATATATTCCATTCTTACGCATATATATTCAGTTCTTACGCATATATATTCATTTCTTACGCATATATATTCAGTTTTACGCATATATATTCAGTTTTACGCATATATATTCAGTTCTTGCACATATATATTCCGTTCTTACACATATATATTCCGTTCTTACACATATATATTCCGTTCTTACACATATTTATTCCGTTCTTACACATATATATTCCGTTCTTACACATATATATTCCGTTCTTACACATATATATTCCGTTCTTACACATATATATTCCGTTCTAACACATACATATTCCGTTCTTACACATATATATTCCGTTCTTACACATATATATTTCGTTCTTAGACATATATATTCCGTTCTTACACGTATATATTCCGTTCTAACACATATATATTCCGTTCTTACACATATATATTCCGTTCTTACACATATATATTCCGTTCTTACGCATATATATTCAGTTCTTACGCATATATATTCATTTCTTACACATATATGTTCAGTTCTTACGCATATATATTCAGTTTTACGCATATATATTCAGTTCTTACGCATATATATACTCAGTTCTTACACATATATATTCAGTTCTTACACATACATATTAAGTTCTTATACATATATATTCACTTCTTACACATATATATTCCGTTCTTACACATATATATTCCGTTCTTACACATATATATTCACTTCTTACACATATATTCCGTTCTTACACATATATACTCAGTTCTTACACATATATATTCCGTTCTTACACATATATATTCCGTTCTTACGCATAAATATTCAGTTCTTACGCATATATAGTCATTTCTTACACATATATGTTCAGTATTTACGCATATATATTCAGTTCTTACACATATATATTCAGTTCTTACACAAATATACACATATAAATTCCGTTCTTACACATATATATTAAATTCTTTCACGTACATATTCCGTTCTTACACATATATATTCCGTTCTTACAAATATATATTCCGTTCTTAAGCATATATATTCAGTTCTTACGTATATATATTCATTTCTTACAC
>JAWPHD010025081.1:0-17313 GCA_037043455.1 Cyrtodaria siliqua | reverse complement strand
TGAATATATATGTGTAAGAACTGAATATATATGCGTAAGAACGGAATATATATGTGTAAGAACTGAATATATATGCCCAAACCTGAATATGTACGGGTAAGAACTGAATTATATATGCGTAAGAACTGAATATAAATGCGTAAAACTGAATATATATGTGTAAGAACTGAATATATATGCGTAAGAACTGAATATATATGCGTAAGAACTGAATATATATGCGTATGAACTGAATATATATGCGTAAAACTGAATATATATGTGTAAGAACTGAATATATATGCGTAAGAACTAAATATATATGAGTAAGAACTGAATATATATGTCTAAGAACTGAATATATATGCGTAAGAACTGAATATATATGCGTAAGAACTTAATATATATGCGTAAGAACTGAATATATATGCGTAAGAACTTAATATATATGCGTAAGAACTGAACATATATGTCTAAGAACTGAATATATATGCATAAGAACTGAATATATATGCGTAAGAACTCAATATATATGCTTAAGAACTGAATATATATGCGTAAGAACTGAATATATATGCGGAAGAACGGAATATATATTTGTAAGAACGGAATATATATGTGTAAGAACGGAATATATATTTGTTAGAAAGGAAAATATATGTGTAGGAACGGAATATATATGTGTAAGAACTGAATATATATGTGTAAGAACGGAATATATATGTGTAAGAACTGAATATATATGTGTAAGAACTGAATATATATGTGTAAGAACTGAATATATATGCGTAAGAACTGAATATATATGCGTAAGAACTGAATATATATTCGTAAGAACTGAATATATGTGTAAGAACGGAATATATATTTGTTAGAACGAAAAATATATGTGTAAGAACGGAATATATATGTGTAAGAACGGAATATATATGTGTAAGAACGGAATATATATGTGTAAGAACTGAATATATATGCTTATGAACTGAATATATATGCGTAAGAACTGAATATATATGCGTAAAACTGAATATATATGTGTAAGAACTGAATATATATGCGTAAGAACTGAATATATATGCGTAAGAACTGAATATATATGCGTATGAACTGAATATATATGCGTAAAACTGAATATATATGTGTAAGAACTGAATATATATGCGTAAGAACTAAATATATATGCGTAAGAACTGAATATATATGTCTAAGAACTGAATATATATGCGTAAGAACTGAATATATATGCGTAAGAACTCAATATATATGCTTAAGTACTAAATATATATGCGTAAAACTGAATTTATATGTGTAAGAACTGAATATATATGCGTAAGAACTGAATATATAAGAGTAAGAACTGAATATATATACGTAAGAACTAAATATATATGCGTAAAACTGAATATATATGTGTAAGAACTGAATATATATGCGTAAGAACTAAATATATATGCGTAAAACTTAATATATATGTGTAAGAACTAAATATATATGCGTAAGAACTGAATATATATGCGTAAGAACTGAATAATTATGTCTAAGAACTGAATATATATGTGTAAGAACTGAATATATATGTGTAAGAACGGAATATATATTTGTAAGAAACTGAATATATATGTGTAAGGACTGAATATATATGTGTAAGAACGGAATATATATGTGTAAGAACTGAATATATATTTGTAAGAACTGAATATATGTGTAAGAACTGAATATATATGTGTAAGAACTGAGTATATATGCGTAAGAACTGAATATATATGCCTAAAACTGAATATGTACGTATAAGAACTGAATATATATGCGTAAGAACGGAATATATATGTGTAAGAACTGAATATATATGTGTAAGAACTGAATATATATGCGTAAGAATTGAATATATATGCGTAAGAACTGAATATATATGCGTAAAACTAAATATATATATGTAAGAACTGAATATATATGCGTAAGAAAAGAATATATATGCGTATGAACTGAATATATATGCGTAAGAACTAAATATATATGCGTAAGAATTGAATATATATGTCTAAAAACTGAATATATATGCGTAAGAACTGAATATATAATGCGTAAGAACTCAATATATATGCTTAAGTACTGAATATATATGCGTAAAACTGAATATATATGTGTAAGAACAGAATATTTATGCGTAAGAACTGAATATATATGCGTAAGAACTGAATATATATGTCTAAGAACTGAATATATATGCGTAAGAACTGAATATATATGCGTAAGATCTGAATATATATGCGTAGGAACGGAATATATATGTGTAAGAACGGAATATATATGTGTAAGAACGGAATATATATTTGTAAGAACGGAAAATATATGTGTAAGAAAGGGAATATATATGTGTAAGAAATGAATATATATGTGTAAAAACGGAATATATATGTGTAAGAACTGAATATATATTTGTAAGAACTGAATATATATTTGCAAGAACTGAATATATATTTGTAAGAACTGAATATATATGCGTAAGAACTGAATATATATGCGTAAGAACGGAATATATATTTGTAAAAATGGAAAATATATGTGTAAGAACGGAATATATATGTGTAAGTACTGAATATATATGTGTAAGAACGGAATATATATGTGTAAGAACGGAATATATATTTGTAAGAACGGAAAATAATTGTGTAAGAACGGAATATATATGTGTAAGAACTGAATTTATATGTGTAAGAACGGAATATGTATGTGTAAGAACTGAATATATATGTGTAAGAACTGAATATATATATGTAAGAACTAAATATATATGCGTAAGAACTGAATATATATGCGTAAAACTGAATATATATGTGTAAGAACTGAATATATATGTGTAAGAACTGAATATATATGCGTATGAACTGAATATATATGCGTAAAACTGAATATATATGTGTAAGAACTGAATATATATGCGTAAGAACTAAATATATATGAGTAAGAACTGAATATATATGTCTAAGAACTGAATATATATGCGTAAGAACTGAATATATATGCGTAAGAACTTAATATATATGCGTAAGAACTGAATATATATGCGTAAGAACTTAATATATATGCGTAAGAACTGAACATATATGTCTAAGAACTGAATATATATGCATAAGAACTGAATATATATGCGTAAGAACTCAATATATATGCTTAAGAACTGAATATATATGCGTAAGAACTGAATATATATGCGGAAGAACGGAATATATATTTGTAAGAACGGAATATATATGTGTAAGAACGGAATATATATTTGTTGGAAAGGAAAATATATGTGTAGGAACGGAATATATATGTGTAAGAACTGAATATATATGTGTAAGAACGGAATATATATGAGTAAGAACTGAATATATATGTGTAAGAACTGAATATATGTGTAAGAACTGAATATATATGTGTAAGAACTGAATATATATGCCCAAACCTGAATATGTACGTGTAAGAACTGAATATATATGCGTAAGAACTGAATATATATGCGTAAAACTGAATATATATGTGTAAGAACTGAATATATATGCGTAAGAACGGAATATATATGTGTAAGAACTGAATATATATGCCCAAACCTGAATATGTACGGGTAAGAACTGAATATATATGCGTAAGAACTGAATATAAATGCGTAAAACTGAATATATATGTGTAAGAACTGAATATATATGCGTAAGAACTGAATATATATGCGTAAGAACTGAATATATATGCGTATGAACTGAATATATATGCGTAAAACTGAATATATATGTGTAAGAACTGAATATATATGCGTAAGAACTAAATATATATGAGTAAGAACTGAATATATATGTCTAAGAACTGAATATATATGCGTAAGAACTGAATATATATGCGTAAGAACTTAATATATATGCGTAAGAACTGAATATATATGCGTAAGAACTTAATATATATGCGTAAGAACTGAACATATATGTCTAAGAACTGAATATATATGCATAAGAACTGAATATATATGCGTAAGAACTCAATATATATGCTTAAGAACTGAATATATATGCGTAAGAACTGAATATATATGCGGAAGAACGGAATATATATTTGTAAGAACGGAATATATATGTGTAAGAACGGAATATATATTTGTTAGAAAGGAAAATATATGTGTAGGAACGGAATATATATGTGTAAGAACTGAATATATATGTGTAAGAACGGAATATATATGTGTAAGAACTGAATATATATGTGTAAGAACTGAATATATATGTGTAAGAACTGAATATATATGCGTAAGAACTGAATATATATGCGTAAGAACTGAATATATATTCGTAAGAACTGAATATATGTGTAAGAACGGAATATATATTTGTTAGAACGAAAAATATATGTGTAAGAACGGAATATATATGTGTAAGAACGGAATATATATGTGTAAGAACGGAATATATATGTGTAAGAACTGAATATATATGCTTATGAACTGAATATATATGCGTAAGAACTGAATATATATGCGTAAAACTGAATATATATGTGTAAGAACTGAATATATATGCGTAAGAACTGAATATATATGCGTAAGAACTGAATATATATGCGTATGAACTGAATATATATGCGTAAAACTGAATATATATGTGTAAGAACTGAATATATATGCGTAAGAACTAAATATATATGCGTAAGAACTGAATATATATGTCTAAGAACTGAATATATATGCGTAAGAACTGAATATATATGCGTAAGAACTCAATATATATGCTTAAGTACTAAATATATATGCGTAAAACTGAATATATATGTGTAAGAACTGAATATATATGCGTAAGAACTGAATATATAAGAGTAAGAACTGAATATATATACGTAAGAACTAAATATATATGCGTAAAACTGAATATATATGTGTAAGAACTGAATATATATGCGTAAGAACTGAATATATATGCGTAAAACTTAATATATATGTGTAAGAACTAAATATATATGCGTAAGAACTGAATATATATGCGTAAGAACTGAATAATTATGTCTAAGAACTGAATATATATGTGTAAGAACTGAATATATATGTGTAAGAACGGAATATATATTTGTAAGAACTGAATATATATGTGTAAGGACTGAATATATATGTGTAAGAACGGAATATATATGTGTAAGAACTGAATATATATTTGTAAGAACTGAATATATGTGTAAGAACTGAATATATATGTGTAAGAACTGAGTATATATGCGTAAGAACTGAATATATATGCCTAAAACTGAATATGTACGTATAAGAACTGAATATATATGCGTAAGAACGGAATATATATGTGTAAGAACTGAATATATATGTGTAAGAACTGAATATATATGCGTAAGAATTGAATATATATGCGTAAGAACTGAATATATATGCGTAAAACTAAATATATATATGTAAGAACTGAATATATATGCGTAAGAAAAGAATATATATGCGTATGAACTGAATATATATGCGTAAGAACTAAATATATATGCGTAAGAATTGAATATATATGTCTAAAAACTGAATATATATGCGTAAGAACTGAATATATATGCGTAAGAACTCAATATATATGCTTAAGTACTGAATATATATTCGTAAAACTGAATATATATGTGTAAGAACAGAATATTTATGCGTAAGAACTGAATATATATGCGTAAGAACTGAATATATATGTCTAAGAACTGAATATATATGCGTAAGAACTGAATATATATGCGTAAGATCTGAATATATATGCGTAGGAACGGAATATATATGTGTAAGAACGGAATATATATGTGTAAGAACGGAATATATATTTGTAAGAACGGAAAATATATGTGTAAGAAAGGGAATATATATGTGTAAGAAATGAATATATATGTGTAAAAACGGAATATATATGTGTAAGAACTGAATATATATTTGTAAGAACTGAATATATATTTGCAAGAACTGAATATATATTTGTAAGAACTGAATATATATGCGTAAGAACTGAATATATATGCGTAAGAACGGAATATATATTTGTAAAAATGGAAAATATATGTGTAAGAACGGAATATATATGTGTAAGTACTGAATATATATGTGTAAGAACGGAATATATATGTGTAAGAACGGAATATATATTTGTAAGAACGGAAAATAATTGTGTAAGAACGGAATATATATGTGTAAGAACTGAATTTATATGTGTAAGAACGGAATATGTATGTGTAAGAACTGAATATATATGTGTAAGAACTGAATATATATATGTAAGAACTAAATATATATGCGTAAGAACTGAATATATATGCGTAAAACTGAATATATATGTGTAAGAACTGAATATATATGTGTAAGAACTGAATATATATGCGTAAGTACTGAATATATATGCTTATGAACTGAATATATATGCGTAAAACTGAATATATATGTGTAAGAATTGAATATATATGCGTAAGAACTGAATATATATGCTTAAGAACTGAATATATATGTCTAAGAACTGAATATATATGCGTAAGAACTCAATATATATGCGTAAGAACTCAATATATATATGTTTAAGAACTGGAACTGAATATATAGGCGTAAAACTAAATATATATGTGTAAGAACTGAATATATATGCGTAAGAAATAAATATATATGCGTAAAATCTTAATATATATGTCTAAGAACTGAATACATATGCGTAAGAACTGAATATATATGCGTAAGAACTGAATATATATGCGTAAGAACTGAATATATATGCGTAAGAACTGAATATATATGCGTAAGAACTGAATACATATGCATAAAACTGAATATATATATGTGTAAGAACTGAAAATATATGCGTAAAAACTGAATATATATGCGTAAGAACTGAATAGATATGTGTAAGAACGGAATATATATTTGTAAGAACGGAAAATATATATGTAAGAACGGAATATATATGTGTAAGAAATGAATATATATGCGTTAGAACTGAATATTTATTCGTAAGAACGGAATATATATGTGTAAGAACGGAATATATATGTGTAAGAACGGAATATATATGTGTAAGAACGGAATATATATGCGTAAGAACGGAATATATATGTGTAAGAACTGAATATATATGCGTAAGAACTGAATATATATGCGTAAGAACTGAATATATATGCGTAAGAACGGAATATATATGTGTAAGAACTGAATATATATTCGTAAAACTGAATATATAGTTGTAAGAACTGAATATATATGCGTAGGAACTGAATATATATGCGTAAGATCTGAATATATGTCTAAGAACTGAATATATATGCGTAAGAACTCAATATATATGTGTAAGAACGGAATATATATGTGTAAGAACGTAATATATATGCGTAAGAACGATATATATATGTGTAAGAACGGAATATATATTTGTAAGAACGGAAAATATATGTGTAAGAAAGGAATATATATGTGTAAGAACTGAATATATATGCGTAAGAACGGAATATATATTTGTAAGATCTGAAAATATATGTGTAAGAACTGACTATATATGTGTAAGAACTGAATATATATTTGTAAGAACTGAATATATATGCGTAAGAACTGAATATATATGCGTAAGAACGGAATTTATTTGTAAAAATGGAAAATATATGTGTAAGAACGGAATATATATGTGTAAGAACTGAATATATATGTGTAAGAACGGAATATATATGTGTAAGAACGGAATACATATTTGTAAGAACGGAAAATATATGTTTAAGAACGGAATATATATGTGTAAGAACTGAATATATATGTGTAAGAATGGAATATGTATGTGTAAGAACGGAATATATATGCGTAAGAACGGAATATATATATATGTAAGAACTGGATATATATGCGTAAGAACTGAATATATATGCGTAAGAACTGAATATATATGCGTAAGAACGGAATATATATGTGTAAGAATTGAATATATATGCGTAAAACTGAATATATATGTGTAAGAACTGAATATATATGCGTAAGAACAGAATATATATGTGTAAGAACTGAATATATATGCGTAAGAACTGAATATATATGCGTAAGAACTCAATATATAAGCTTAAGTACTGAATATATATGCGTAAAACTGAATATATATGTGTAAGAACTGAATATATATGCGTCAGAACTGAATATATAAGAGTAAGAACTGAATATATATACGTAAGAACTAAATATATATGCGTAAAACTGAATATATATGTGTAAGAACTGAATATATATGCGTAAGAACTGAATATATATGCGTAAAACTGAATATATATGTGTAAGAACTAAATATATATGCGTAATAACTGAATATATATGCGTAAGAACTGAATATTTACGTCTAAGAACTGAATATATATGTGTAAGAACTGAATATATATGTGTAAGAACGGAATATATATTTGTAAGAACTGAATATATATGTGTAAGAACTGAATATATATGTGTAAGAACGGAATATATATGTGTAAGAACTGAATATATATTTGTAAGAACTGAATATATGTGTAAGAACTGAATATATATGTGTAAGAACTGAGTATATATGCGTAAGAACTGAATATATATGCCTAAAACTGAATATGTACGTATAAGAACGGAATATATATGTGTAAGAACTGAATATATATGTGTAAGAACTGAATATATATGCGTAAGAATTGAATATATATGCGTAAGAACTGAATATATATGCGTAAAACTGAATATATATATGTAAGAACTGAATATATATGCGTAAGAACTGAATATATATGCGTATGAACTGAATATATATGCGTAAAACTGAATATATATGTGTAAGAACTGAATATATATGCATAAGAACTAAATATATATGCGTAAGAACTGAATATATATGTCTAAGAACTGAATATATATGCGTAAGAACTGAATATATATGCATAAGAACTCAATATATATGCTTAAGTACTGAATATATATGCGTAAAACTGAATATATATGTGTAAGAACTGAATATATATGCGTAAGAACTGAATATATATGCGTAAGAACTGAATATATATGTCTAAGAACTGAATATATATGCGTAAGAACTGAATATATATGCGTAAGATCTGAATATATATGCGTAGGAACGGAATATATATGTGTAAGAACGGAATATATATGTGTAAGAATGGAATATATATTTGTAAGAACGGAAAATATATGTGTAAGAAAGGGAATATATATGTGTAAGAACTGAATATATATGTGTAAGAACGGAATATATATGTGTAAGAACTGATAATATATTTGTAAGAACTGAATATATATTTGCAAGAACTGAATATATATTTGTAAGAACTGAATATATATGCGTAAGAACTGTATTTATATGCGTAAGAACGGAATATATATTTGTAAAAATGGAAAATTTATGTGTAAGAACGGAATATATATGTGTAAGTACTGAATATATATGTGTAAGAACGGAATATATATTTGTAAGAACGGAAAATAATTGTGTAAGAACGGAATATATATGTGTAAGAACTGAATATATATGTGTAAGAACGGAATATGTATGTGTAAGAACTGAATATATATGTGTAAGAACTGAATATATATGTGTAAGAACTAAATATATATGCGTAAGAACTGAATATATATGCGTAAAACTGAATATATATGTGTAAGAACTGAATATATATGCGTAAGAACTGAATATATATGCGTAAGTACTGAATATATATGCTTATGAACTGAATATATATGCGTAAAACTGAATATATATGTGTAAGAATTGAATATATATGCGTAAGAACTGAATATATATGCGTAAGAACTGAATATATATGTCTAAGAACTGAATATATATGCGTAAGAACTCAATATATATGCGTAAGAACTCAATATATATATGTTTAAGAACTGGAACTGAATATATATGCGTAAAACTGAATATATATGTGTAAGAACTGAATATATATGCGTAAGAACTAAATATATATGCGTAAGATCTTAATATATATGTCTAAGAACTGAATATATATGCGTAAGAACTGAATATATATGCGTAAGAACTGAATATATATGCGTAAGAACTGAATATATATGCGTAAGAACTGAATATATATGCGTAAGAACTGAATACATATGCGTAAAACTGAATGTATATATGTGTAAGAACTGAATATATATGCGTAAAAACTGAATATATATGCGTAAGAAAGGAATATATATTTGTAAGAACGGAAAATATATATGTAAGAACGGAATATATATGTGTAAGAACTGAATATATATGCGTTAGAACTGAATATTTATTCGTAAGAACGGAATATATATGTGTAAGAACGGAATATATATGTGTAAGAACGGAATATATATGTGTAAGAACGGAATATATATGCGTAAGAACGGAATATATATGTGTAAGAACTGAATATATATGCGTAAGAACTGAATATATATGCGTAAGAACTGAATATATATGCGTAAGAACGGAATATATATGTGTAAGAACTGAATATATATGCGTAAAACTGAATATATAGTTGTAAGAACTGAATATATATGCGTAGGAACTGAATATATATGCGTAAGATCTGAATATATGTCTAAGAACTGAATATATATGCGTAAGAACTCAATATATATGTGTAAGAACGGAATATATATGTGTAAGAACGTAATATATATGCGTAAGAACGATATATATATGCGTAAGAACTGAATATATATGTCTAAGAACTGAATATATATGCGTAAGAACTGAATACATATGCGTAAGATCTGAATATATATGCGTAAGAACGGAATATATATGTGTAAGAACGGAATATATATGTGTAAGAATGGAATATATATTTGTAAGAACGGAAAATATATGTGTAAGAAAGGGAATATATATGTGTAAGAACTGAATATATATGTGTAAGAACGGAATATATATGTGTAAGAACTGATAATATATTTGTAAAAACTGAATATATATTTGCAAGAACTGAATATATATTTGTAAGAACTGAATATATATGCGTAAGAACTGTATTTATATGCGTAAGAACGGAATATATATTTGTAAAAATGGAAAATGTATGTGTAAGAACGGAATATATATGTGTAAGTACTGAATATATATGTGTAAGAACGGAATATATATGTGTAAGAACGGAATATATATTTGTAAGAACGGAAAATAATTGTGTAAGAACGGAATATATATGTGTAAGAACTGAATATATATGTGTAAGAACGGAATATGTATGTGTAAGAACTGAATATATATGTGTAAGAACTGAATATATATGTGTAAGAACTAAATATATATGCGTAAGAACTGAATATATATGCGTAAAACTGAATATATATGTGTAAGAACTGAATATATATGCTTAAGAACTGAATATATATGCGTAAGTACTGAATATATATGCTTATGAACTGAATATATATGCGTAAAACTGAATATATATGTGTAAGAATTGAATATATATGCGTAAGAACTGAATATATATGCGTAAGAACTGAATATATATGTCTAAGAACTGAATATATATGCGTAAGAACTCAATATATATGCGTAAGAACTCAATATATATATGTTTAAGAACTGGAACTGAATATATATGCGTAAAACTGAATATATATGTGTAAGAACTGAATATATATGCGTAAGAACTAAATATATATGCGTAAGATCTTAATATATATGTCTAAGAACTGAATATATATGCGTAAGAACTGAATATATATGCGTAAGAACTGAATATATATGCGTAAGAACTGAATATATATGCGTAAGAACTGAATACATATGCGTAAAACTGAATGTATATATGTGTAAGAACTGAATATATATGCGTAAAAACTGAATATATATGCGTAAGAAAGGAATATATATTTGTAAGAACGGAAAATATATATGTAAGAACGGAATATATATGTGTAAGAACTGAATATATATGCGTTAGAACTGAATATTTATTCGTAAGAACGGAATATATATGTGTAAGAACGGAATATATATGTGTAATAACGGAATATATATGTGTAAGAACGGAATATATATGCGTAAGAACGGAATATATATGTGTAAGAACTGAATATATATGCGTAAGAACTGAATATATATGCGTAAGAACTGAATATATATGCGTAAGAACGGAATATATATGTGTAAGAACTGAATATATATGCGTAAAACTGAATATATAGTTGTAAGAACTGAATATATATGCGTAGGAACTGAATATATATGCGTAAGATCTGAATATATGTCTAAGAACTGAATATATATGCGTAAGAACTCAATATATATGTGTAAGAACGGAATATATATGTGTAAGAACGTAATATATATGCGTAAGAACGATATATATATGTGTTAGAACGGAATATATATTTGTAAGAACGGAAAATATATGTGTAAGAAAGGAATATATATGTGTAAGAACTGAATATATATGCGTAAGAACGGAATATATATTTGTAAGATCTGAAAATATATGTGCAAGAACTGACTATATATGTGTAAGAACTGAATATATATTTGTAAAAATGGAAAATATATGTGTAAGAACGGAATATATATGTGTAAGAACTGAAAATATATGTGTAAGAACGGAATATATATGTGTAAGAACGGAATATATATGTGTAAGAATGTAATATGTATGTGTTAGAACGGAATATATATGCGTAAGAACGGAATATATATGTGTAAGAACTGGATATATATGCGTAAGAACTGAATATATATGCGTAAGAACTGAATATATATGCGTAAGAACGGAATATATATGTGTAAGAATTGAATATATATGCGTAAAACTGAATATATATGTGTAAGAACTGAATATATATGCGTAAGAACTGAATATATATGCGTAAGAACTGAATATATGTCTAAGAACTGAATATATATGCGTAAGAACTCAATAAATATGTGTAAGAACGAAATATATATGTGTAAGAACGTAATATATATGCGTAAGAACGGAATATATATGTGTAAGAACGGCATATATATTTGTAAGAACGGAAAATATATGTGTAAGAACGGAATATATATGCGTAAGAACTGAATATATATGCGTAAGAACCGAATATATATGTCTAAGAACTGAATATATATGCGTAAGAACTCAATATATATGCGTAAGAACTGAATATATATGCGGAAGAACGGAATATATATGTGTAAGAACTGAATATATATGTGTAAGAACGGAATATATATTTGTTAGAACGGAAAATATATGTGTAAGAACGGAATATAGATGTGTAAGAACTGAATATATACGTGTAAGAACGGAATATATATGTGTAAGAACTGAATATATATGTGTTAGAACTGAATATATATGTGTAAGAACTGAATTTATATGTGTAAGAACTGAATATATATGCGTAAGAACTAAATATATATGCGTAAGATCTGAATATTATATGTCTAAGAACTGAATATATATGCGTAAGAACTGATTATATATGCGTAAGAACTGAATATATATGCGTAAAACCTGAATATATATGTAAAAGAACTGAATATATATGCGTAAGAACTGAAGTATATATTCGTAAGAACTGAATATATATGGCGTAAAACTGAATATATATGTGTAAGAACTGAATATATATCCGTAAGAACTGAATATATATGCGTAAGAACTGAATATGTATGTCTAAGAACTGAATATATATGCGTAAGAACTGGATACATATGCGTAAGAACTCAATATATATGCTTAAGAACTGAATATATATGCGTAAAACCTGAATATATATGTGTAAGAACTGAAGTATATATGCGTAAGAACTGAATATATATTGCGTAAGAACTGAATATATATGTCTAAGAACTGAAACATATATCCGTAAGAACTGAATAAATATGGCTAAGAACTGAATATATATGTGTAAGAACGGAATATATATGTGTAAGAACGGAATATATATGCGTAAGAACTGAATATATATGTGTAAGAACGAAGATATATGCGTAAGAACGGATTAATATATGTGTAAGAACGGAAAAATATATGTGTAAGAACTGAATATATATGTGTAAGAACTGAATATATATGCGTAAGAATTGAAAATATATGAGTAAAACTGAATATATAAGTATATAAGAACTGAATATATATGCGTAAAGAACTGATTATATATGATAGAAGAACTGATATATATGCGTAAAACTGAATATATATGATAGAACTGAATATATATGCGTAAGAACTGAATATATATGTGTAGAGACGGAATATAGTATGTAAGAACTAAATATATATGTGTAAGAACTGAATATATATTCCTAAGAACTGAATATATATGTGAAGAACTGAATATATATGTGTTAGAACTGAATATATATGTGTAAGAACTGAAATATATATCGTAAGAATTGAAAATATTGCGTAAAACTGAATATATATGTGTAAGAACTGAATATATATATGCGTAAGAACTGAATATATATGAGTAAAGAAACTGAATATATATGCGTAAATACTGAAATAATATGTGTAAGAACTGAAGACTATATGCGTACGAACTGAATATATATGCGTAAGAACAGAATATTTATGTCAAGAACTGAATATATGCATAAGGACTGAATATATATACGTAAGAACAGAATATATATGTCTAAGGACTGAATATATATGCATAAGAACTGAATATATATGCGTAAAAACTCAATATATATGGTTAAGAACTGAATAATATATGCGTAAAACTGACATATTGTAAGAACTGACTATATATGCGTAAACTGACTATATATCGCATAACACTGAATATATATGTTGTAAGAACTGAATATATGCGTAAGAACTGAATATATGCGTAGAATATGAATATAGATGCGTAAGAGACTGGAGGAGGGGGGGGGGGGGGGGTAGTAAGAGCTGATAGATAGTGCTTAGAGAACTAATATGATATGGACTGAATGATAAGTATGCAGTCGAATAGGTGACAACATATGTATAGAACGATAGCTTGAAGAATTGCTAAGAACTCAATATATTGCTTAAGAACTGAATATATGCGTAAAACTAAATATATAGTGTATAGAACTGAATATATATGCGTAAGAACTGAATATATATGCGTAAGAACTGAATATATATGTCTAAGAACTGAATATATATATCCGTAAGAACTGAATATATATGCTAAGAACTGAATATTTATTCGTAAGAACTGAATATATACGCATAAGAACTGAATATATATGGTAAGAACTGAATATATATATGTAAGAACTGAATATATATGTGTAAGAATGAATATATATATGTAAGAAACTGAATATATATGTCTAAAAACTGAATATATCGATCTGAATATAAGGTGATATCGTAGAACTGAATATATATGTATGAATATCTGTAGAACTGAATATATATGCGTAAATAACTATATATATGCTAAGAACTCAATTATATGCGTAAGTGGAGGCTATTATTATAAATATAGTTTGTAATGACAATATTTACAGACCCTAGTCGAACCTCAAAGCACTCTTTGGTATATAAGCCTATACCATGATACCGTCATCAGCCTCTTCCTGATTACGTGGCGTTTATCTGGAGTCGGAGACATCTTTGTTACATCGAAGTCGCTATTACTCTTCATTATTTCAAACCTTCGCCGCCTTACTTCCTAGCCAAAACATGGCCGATCGTCGTGGAAGGAGCAGGGCACGTAAGGATGTTAATTCCTAAGGCTAACACCACAGGGAGCTAAAAGGATACGGGACGAACAATCTCCGAGTGGTTCACAAAGGAACACGTCGACCCAGACTCCCTCTAGAACCAAACATCGTCCGGAGAATTGGACACTTACACAATTGAAACTGAATTAAATTGATTTGAATGTTTAACGGCTCAGCAACACAGTAGTAGGTTATTTAGACTGGAGTGAAAAACAAAGTATGATCTTACCACCTTACTACTCTCATAAAACTCTTTAAAGATCTATGAAGCACACTTCGTTCGTTTGATAAAAGTGATACTGAAACCTGCGACAGTATGTCAATAGAAAGGTCGGCAGACAGTCTATAAATGGCAACGTTGGAGCGCGACTAGCTCACGTGACTATGACGCAGAGGGAAAAAACGACTGCCATTCAAAATAGTAATGCGGGCAGACAGCCCTTAAATAGTAACGCTGGAGCGCGACACACAGTGACGATGAGCGTGAACGAAAATGAAATTAATGATATAGAAAGTGACTGACAGTACACACAGTCTAGGCAGAAGAGGTGACATTACACTATGCCGTCGTGAAATGCGCGAAGTTCAGGCTACTCTTGCCGAGATTTCGAGAAAAACTAATATCTCCTGCTGATCATGCTGATAATCATGATGAACCGATCAGTACCAATAAATCATTCTGGGACCCGCGACCTTTGAGAACGTTCGCCGTCGTCCCAATCGACGAGTTGCCTCCTGTGAATTATAATACCACCGAACTTACGGGTCTGCCATTCACGCTCAGTAAACATATTAATCTGGAATTACTGTTGATACCAGGTATGGTTACTCCAAATGAGACAAGAATAGTTGATCAGGATGGATCACTCATGGTGATCAAAAACTAGGTGATAACAGACTGAACTAAAAAATCTGAGTATTCACGAGTTTAGGACAGCTTTTTCTAAATTTAAGAAAAGTCCTGTGGTGAGTGTAGAACCTTTTCGGCGGAAGGAGATGGATGCATACTGCGATCTTATCGATGACATGTACTTACATTACGGTGGTACTAATATCTATGAGTACCACAAAGCTTTCTTCTCTGAAGGCTGAACAGTACGAACTTCAAAAAACTCCCGTAAATTGGTCCGCCTGCGATGCAAAATTGTATTTGAATGTATTTGCTGTTTGCCAAACAGTTGCGTGTGACAATGCTTCGGGGTCAGTCACTCCACCAACTCTTGCCCAGCTATGCAAGCAAGAATGATTTAGATTATGGGTTTAGCATGTGATCGTGCAGGTACCTTCCAGAGAAGACGCCCAGTGCCACTTCCACTATGCCTTATAATCGAAACCGCACAGATCGGTCTAGGGAGACATAGAGGAGACACCATACTGGAGGATGTGAGAATCTGCAAGACTACAATTCCAATGGTTGTAGCCTTACTCATAATAATTTTGCTAGTATTTTACATAACTGCACCATTTGCAAGGCTAACCACCCATCTTACAAATGTTCCAAGGGGTGAGCATATGCCTCCTAAACCAGCGGCAGGAAAACAACACTTGACAACCAGCGGCAGCTTCAAGCCCTATAAACATTGATAGATTAGAGAAAGAGCTTGTCCAATCATCTGATAAAGTATTTGTGCTGATAGGACTGGTTGAGGGTTTTCACGACATG
>JAWPHD010025080.1:0-17316 GCA_037043455.1 Cyrtodaria siliqua | reverse complement strand
ACAGCGCCTCGCCAGCCCTCAGAACCAGTACTGTAATTAAACCTCCAGTCATCCGTAAAAATCACCACTTTCTCACAAGTTGAGCTCCAAGCGGGATACGAACCGGATGTACTCAATGAGATCAAGTCCGCAATTGTGCGTGCCATGCCATTACGGTATTCTTTGTATGGCACTTAGGCCTACGGTTAAAACCAATTAGAATTAAACACAAACTGCTTGATATATTGCCATGTATCCCTTTAATTTGAACTTTGGCCTATTTGGTCTCGATCGCCGGGCTTTTTGTTTTAATAGAGAATTGTTTTTCTTGATGCTCATATTGGATACTTGGGATATACAAATTTTAGATTTTTTTATTTTTTTTAACAATTTAGCCTTGTTCAGTCTGATACTTTGAACTAGCTACTATTAAAAGCAAATCATGTCGAAAAGTAACATTCTCTTATTCATTACTCCCTATAATATATATTTCTTATTTACTTTTTCAATTCCCTTCTTTTGTTATAGTCAAAATTGATATTTTCATTTGACATGCAGCAATTTTAATGTTTGAACCATTCAGAAATAATGACGTTAGCATGAATAGAAAAGGCCATTGTGGTGGTACCAGTCATAAATGATGAATTGAACCCGATAGACTGGTAGATAAAACAGCAATTTGAACTTTGTCTAGATTTTAAAGGGGTTGTGTACACAAAAATACTGAGTATTATAAATGCTTGAATAAATATTTATCTATTTCAAGTAGTGTTGAGGCAAGAGTTTGTGATTTCTGCTATTGACAGTGAGAAATGGGAGAAACAGACTGCTCTCAAGATATTAAAAGATAATGGTGAAGTTGTCAAACAGATTATTTGTTGAGAAAGTTGTGTATTCTACAGGGGTTGTTGAAGCCGTATAATATAGAGAAGTTTGTATTTTAGGTCAGACAGCGAACCTGGGAAGAGGTCTACCTAGACAAGATTTCTTTCTTAATACATTGAATGAAGTTTTGCGTCATTTTTGGCACACGTTAGGCTATATGATGGTCGATTTGGTCGTGGTGGTCAGGCAGATTACCCACTTTTTCCTGGGTGGAACCAGTATTGACTGTATACCTCCCGCTATCTGTAAGAATCGACAATTTCTTGCTCTCAAGTCAAGCTCGCAGATTCGAACCCACAGAGGTGAGAAGGTAAACGCAGAGTCTTTACCATCCCGACCTCGGAGGCCGCGCACTCCAAAAGCGGTCCAGACTTTTGTGGTGATAATTGGCATCATATTCATTTCAATCACCCGAATGTGTTTTGGGGATCAGGCTTGACTACAAAGAAATCTAAATACTCCCCCGCTCTGTTAGGCTTCATTGTGCTAATGGCCGTAACATCCCACTGGCAAAAATGGCATACTAATATTTTAATTTCTCTGACATGATACCGAATGTCTGCTGCATCTGGCCAACTTCTTTCATAACTTCTGCTATATTTCAAGGTTTCTATTGAAACCATAATTTATGATGATACTTTCAACAGAAACATTGTCACTTTTTGATAAGTAAAATACATCTTCATGTGCGAAATTATTTTTTTAAAGCAAATATTTTTTAATTTCTCTGACAGGATTCTGAAATGGGTCTGGCGGACTTTTTTCAACTTCTGGTATCTTTCAAGGTTTCGACAGAATTTATGATGATACTTAGTTTTAATAAATATTTTTCACTTTGATGAATGCCTTCATGCTAAAATATATCTTCATGTGGGGAAAAAAAATAGTGGAATATTTGTTGAATGAGTCAACGAGTTTCTGGTTACTCAATCAGAGGAATTAATTCTCTGGTGGAAATCTGGAGGAAACTTTGGGCTGCATAATGGCAGCATATCTGATAAAACACATTTTCTATTGATTCCAAGGATGATTCACTTTTGCAATTTGTTGCAGATGACAGAAGCTTTACAACCTGTCATTCAAGAAATAATATTCTCTTTTATATTCATTTGTTGTATAACTTCAATTTTAAAAGATTTGAAGTTGTGTACCCAATGGAATCATGTATTATAATAATAATATTGCCCTTATCTCAATGGCTCTTCAGTTTTTTGATATTTTATAATTGGCAAATGTGTAAAAAAATAAAATTCACAATATAGTTAACAGATCTGCATCAAATGGGTTCATGGTTGACCTTTGTAGTGTTCTTAAGCTTGAGTGAGTGAGAGTGGTTAGAGTCTCTGACTTGAAATTACTTGCTGCTCCTGCTTTGAGTTCGATTGGAATCTTTATTTAAAGAAGCTGGATTGCAGAACGTTGGGGGTTCTACCCAGGTGCCCGCCCATACATGAAAATTGCCCTAAGGGGCACCTGGGGTCTTCCTCCACCAGTGGAAGCTGGAAAATCACCTTATGACTTTAGCTGTTGATGCGACTATAAATTCAATTAATTATATATCTATGGGTGAAAGATTGGGATTTCTCATTGAAAGAATATTCATAATCACTAAATATTAATAACTAACTCCGAACGGAAAAATAACTAACTGTGTGTGTGACATTGGAGTTACATCAATAAAGTGTTGGTGACGACAATGTCATCCGCCGATAACGTTCACTAAAGCAAATCATTTTTGGTTAAAAACATACATAAACTGATTTAAAATGTAATAAATAGATTATTAAACTGCTGGGTTTGATTATAGGTACATCCTTCACTCGATGGCAGACGTGTTTTGTTTTTTCACTCACACACAACATACGCTCATTCGTGAAAAGAACCACATGCCTACCATCTCATGAAGGATTTCCCTATAATCGATCCAAGCAGTTAAATAACTTCTATTTAATTCCTTTCTTACTAGCTTGATGGTAATAAACCATAGGACTTAATAATATACTTAGACCCAGTATTGTCATTTGAGACTATATTTCCTATAAAGCACTCCTTGAATAATGAAATACTGATTCCATTGTCAGTTTTATAAATAAACTGAGATTCATCCAGGATGTTAAGAAATTTTAGACCACAAAAACATATGACTGTGACACAATAGTCATGATACCATTAAGATTTGAAGGTGGGGTAAAAAGTCGTCGGGTCAGGGGTATAAAAACGGTAGGTCGGCCAGGTTACATGAAACAAAGCACTTCTTTTTTGGCCCGAGTACTAGCTATCTCAAGCCATAATTTATTTTATCCTCCCACACATAACGTTAAAAATCAAGTTCTATCCGAGGCCATAATTTATAGATTGTCATTCCCACATTATGAAATCAAGTTCTATTCCAGGCCAATATATAAATATGCTAATTTTCATTTCTTAAAATACAAATAGTTGTTGACTCTTGAAACTGATATACGGATGTGCCTTTCCCTGTGTTTGTGTTTAATTGCTCATAAATTATCCATATTTAAATTGTGTCTTTTTATTAACGATTAGGATACACTGTCTCAGACCGTCTTGGGTTGGGCCAAAAATAAAATTATGTTTGTTTCCCCTTCCCGACCGACCCACCGAAATTGCCGCGACCCGAATTATTTTTTCGACACTGGCGAATTTTTTTATTTTTTTTTTATTTATTTTTTTGTCTTACATGTGTCTTATAGGTAGCATGTATTCCAGTTTTGATCTCAAATAAAAGAAATGAAATAAAAAAAATATTTTACCTACCTACCTACCCAACCCTTTTTTGCATGGGTCGGGAAGGGGAAACAAACATAATTTTATTTTTGGCCTTGATAATATTGGAGTCTTGAATATTCAGGTTAGGATTTAATATGATATGGAGGATCTTGCAGGAGTGTCTATTATAATTTAGTATTAAATTTATTAAACGAGTTGGATAAAAATATATGATGCGAGGCTATACCGAGCATCATACTAATTTTATCCAAAGAGTTTAATAATTCAATATTAAATATGTATGAATGAGAAATTCTATTTATCACATAACTTCAAAAATGCCCCATAAGGAACATTTGTTGTTTTATAGCTCCCTTGTAGCTTCCTATATAACATTGTCATATGATGGCATTGTATGTTTGTATGATGACATTATATGTTGAATTGGTCTTCACCGTACGCCACCATATAACGAAACTACCTCATCAATTTTCGTAATCCGGTATTTTAAACTGCAATTTATGGAAACGTCTGGTTAACAAATTCGCTCTTTTACAGTAGGATGAAAGCAGCTGACTTGCTCAGTGTCACACGCCCAGTGTTCTGTGGCTGTACGTATCTCCAACCTGCAACCAAAAAGGCGTGGCCAAAGAACACTGGGCGGGGCCTTCTTTCTATATTGGGGGAACGGGGCTGGGGCCGTTAGAGGGGGGAATTTTGCGGGGACAGCACTATATTCTGGTACTTTTACCGGTATTCCGGTACTTTTGTTTGATGGGGGGAATTTTCAGAAAAGTATATAAGTATATAACTCCACGGCAGGGGGAATGGGGCCGAATTTCGAACCCAATAAACGTGAACTGAGGGCCCTGCTTGGTGTCAACTTGGCACTCCCCCACTGCTTTCATCTGTCAGATAGAAAATTTTGTAGCAGGCTTATTAACTAAACTTCGCCCCTGATCCATGCTTCCGAGGCAGGGATAGTACAAATGCTGTGTCCAAAACATTCTCGCCGGACCCACCGCTGTGGGTTCGAATCCCGCTGGGAGCTCAACTTGTCAAGTGAGAAGTATAATTACGGATGGCAGGAGGTGTAACAGTACCCCTGCGAAATGTTCAAGGATGATCAAGAACAGATCAAGAACTGTTCTTAATGTTCTGGAGCAGTTCATGAACAGTTCTTAAAGACAAGAACAAAATTTCGCAGGGGTACTGGTTCTACACAGGAAAAATGGGGGTGGTCTACCTCCACCACAAAAGAAAATTGACCATCATAATTTTATATAGCCTTACATGCGCTAAAAATGAAGCTAAACACTATTCAAACAAAGCGATTGATACTCTGAGAAATATATCTACTTTTCAAAACAATTTCAGAGAGTTCAAGAGTGTTATTACACAAAATGTGACTAAAGATTAACTCTATGATCTATTAAACTTCAGCACATAAACAGGCATTATTTCATTATATGCTAGTGCTTTATTACATTATTTTCAAAGACTTTTTGGTTTATTAACTAATTAAATAAGTCTTAAAATGTGAAATGTATATTTTTATGATCATTCTTTACCTCATTTACTTTGATGTTTTGTGCATAATTTTAAGTTTATTACTGTATTTATTGTTCAGATAACATGAAAATGTTTCAAAGAGCAAAGAATTGTTAAACGAGCATTTTATCGGTCAATTTATTTAAAATATTAATGGTATATTCTCAAATTTTAATATGCCATTGGAAAAAGAAATACAGCTCAATGAAATGAATATATGTAAAACATTTTTCATCATAAATAATGTTCAGATTTTAAATTCACTTTGCATTTGTTCTTTTGATGATAAGGATGGTTGGCTGCATGGTGTTTTACGTCATTTTCAACACTCTTTAGGCTGTATACAACGGTATTTTGTTTAGTGGTGCAGGCAGACCACCCGCTTTTTCCTGGATAGAGCCAGTACTGTACACCTCCCACCATCCGTAAAAACCGACGCTTTCTCACAAGTCTAGCTACCACTGGGATTCACACCCACAGCAGTGAGAGACAAGGTTTCAAACGCATCGTCTTTACAATCCCGGCCATGAAGCACTTTGATACTAATGAAATATTGATAACATTGAAAGATAATGATTGTGTGCTCTCATGTGATAATTAGTGTGTGCATGTGTGTTCCTAAGGTTTATAGTCCCAGGTTCTCGGAACACATTAGGGTCTGTACTCTTGGGTGGTCCGTGTGGCATTTGATTGTATGTGGAAAACCTCTGTATTAACCCTTAACCCCCTACATATATATAATGGACTGTTCTTTCTTTGAATTAAGACCATTCCATTTATGTGACAAAGGGGTGTTTTGGGAAAATGGCTGATCAGCAGCTGGACATTTTAAATCCTGATCAGCCAGCGAGTTACTCGCAGGCTGATCTGGGTTTACAATGGACGCAAAGGCTATTATAGTCGTGCTTAGCGGGTTTAGGGTTAGGACTCCTCTGAATGACTGGTAAGGTGGGAAACATTTTAAATTATTTTGATAATTGATAGAATCAATCTAACGATCACTGGATCACTTAGCCATCCCACTATAACTATATACACACAATGGTCAATTAACAAATTTGTGTGTTTGAAAGTCGCATAAATGTGTAATATACAACCAGTGCCACTTACTGCGAAGGTTCTTACTGATGATGGGAGGTATACGGTACTGGTTCTACCCAGGAAAAAGTGAGTGGTCTGTCTCCACCATCAAAAAAATATAGGGCCTAAAATTGCTGAAAATGGAAAACACCATTCAACCAACCAACATATACTACGAAGGTGGCAGCGATGTCCTGGTGAAGATCACATTCTCACTGGCCCCACTGGTATCCTTCTGGCATGTTTATGTACAATAGGAATCTATTCAATAGAACGAGTAGAGCAGGGCTGCCAGATTCCTATGTTTCCTTCACCTCTCTTTGGGGCGGCTCGAAATAACCTAAATAATGTATTGATGAATGAGCCGTTCAACCTAAATAATGTATTGATGGATGAGCCGTTCAACCTAAATAATGTATTGATGGATGAGCCGTTCAACCTAAATAATGTATTGATGGATGAGCCGTTCAAGCCGTTCAACCTAAATAATGTATTGATGGATGAGCCGTTCAACCTAAATAATGTATTGATGGATGAGCCGTTCAAGCCGTTCAACCTAAATAATGTATTGATAGATGAGCCGTTCAACCTAAATAATGTGTTGATGGATGAGCCGTTCAACCTAAATAATGTGTTGATAGATGAGCCATTCAACAAGACTTCATTCTAACTGCTGACTTAATTCCAACTTAACTTCCATTATAGAAGGTTGCAAAGTCAGACAACTGTTTGTTTTGGAAGTTCATACAACCCAGTAAGCTGAACTGTAAACGTTTTGACAACTATTTTAGGATTACCGGGGAGGTTTGAAATGGGACTAGTGTTTGAGGAGGGGTGAACAAGAAACAGTTGTAACAGTGTATGAATAAAGAACAAGATACAGTAGTTCACTGACAATTTGTGTTTGTGGAGGTGGCAAAATACAGCACACATCTCACCAGTCTGTGAATGTCAGAATTTATGATGTAATATATATAAATGCAAATATGAAAATCAGGTGTGCAAAATAATTTGGTTACATGTCATGCCGTCTGAGAGTAGTATCTGATTTGTGACTGCGCGGAGTCATATCTGGTGCAAGACTCCGTAGAGTAGTGTCTGATTGGTGACTGCGCGGAGTCATATCTGGTGCATGACTCCGTGGAGTAGTGTCTGATTTGTGACTGCGCGGAGTCATGTCTGGTGCAAGACTCCGTGGAGTAGTGTCTGATTTGTGACTGCGCAGAGTCATATCTGGTGCATGACTCCGTGGAGTAGTGTCTGATTTGTGACTGCACGGAGTCGTATCTGGTGCATGACTCCATAGAGTAGTGTCTTATTTGTGACTGCACGGAGTCGTATCTGGTGCATGACTCCGTGGAGTAGTGTCTGATTTGTGACTGCGCAGAGTCGTATCTGGTGCATGACTCCGTGGAGTAGTGTCTGATTTGTGACTGAGCAAAGTCGTATCTGGTGCAGGACTCCGTGGAGTAGTGTCTGATTTGTGACTGAGCAAAGTCGTATCTGGTGCAGGACTCCGTGGAGTAGTGTCTGATTTGTGACTGCGCGGAGTCGTATCTGGTGCCTGACTCTGTAGAGTAGTATCTGATTTGTGACTGCGCGGAGTCATATCTGGTGCATGACTCCGTAGAGTAGTGTCTTATTTGTGACTGCACGGAGTCATATCTGGTGCATGACTCTGTAGAGTAGTGTCTTGTTTGTGACTGTGCAGAGTCATGCCTGGTGCATGACTCCATAGAGTAGTGTCTGATTTGTGACTGCGCGGAGTCATATCTGGTGCATGAGTCCGTAGAGTAGTGTCTTATTTGTGACTGCACGGAGTCGTATCTGGTGCATGACTCCGTAGAGTAGTGTCTTATTTGTGACTGCACGGAGTCATATCTGGTGCATGAGTCCGTAGAGTAGTGTCTGATTTGTGAGTAGTGTCTGATTTGTGACCGCACGGAGTCATATCTGGTGCAGGCCTCCGTAGAGTAGTGTCTGATTTGTGACCGCACGGAGTCATATCTGGTGCAGGCCTCCGTAGAGTAGTGTCTGATTTGTGAGTAGTGTCTGATTTGTGACTGCACGGAGTCATATCTGGTGCATGACTCCGTAGAGTAGTGTCTGATTTGTGACTGCACGGAGTCATATCTGGTGCATGACTCCGTAGAGTAGTGTCTGATTTGTGACTGCACGGAGTCATATCTGGTGCATGACTCCGTAGAGTAGTGTCTGATTTGTGACTGCACGGAGTCATATCTGGTGAAGGACTCCGTGGAGTAGTATCTGATTTGTGACTGCACGGAGTCGTATCTGGTGCATGACTCCGTAGAGTAGTGTCTGATTTGTGACTGCACGGAGTCATATCTGGTGCATGACTCCGTAGAGTAGTGTCTGATTTGTGACTGCACGGAGTCATATCTGGTGCAGGACTCCGTGGAGTAGTATCTGATTTGTGACTGCGCAGAGTCATATCTGGTGCATGACTCCGTAGAGTAGTGTCTGATTTGTGACTGCACGGAGTCATATCTGGTGCAGGACTCCGTGGAGTAGTATCTGATTTGTGACTGCGCAGAGTCATATCTGGTGAAGGACTCCGTGGAGTAGTATCTGATTTGTGACTGCGCAGAGTCATATCTGGTGAAGGACTCCGTGGAGTAGTGTCTGATTTGTGACTGCACGGAGTCATATCTGGTGCATGAGTCCGTAGAGTAGTGTCTTATTTGTGACTGCACGGAGTCATTTCTGGTGCATGAGTCCGTTGAGTAGTGTCTTATTTGTGACTGCGCAGAGTCATATCTGGTGAAGGACTCCGTGGAGTAGTATCTGATTTGTGACTGCGCAGAGTCATATCTGGTGAAGGACTCCGTGGAGTAGTGTCTGATTTGTGACTGCACGGAGTCATATCTGGTGCATGAGTCCGTAGAGTAGTGTCTTATTTGTGACTGCACGGAGTCATATCTGGTGCATGAGTCCGTAGAGTAGTGTCTTATTTGTGACTGCACGGAGTCATATCTGGTGCATGAGTCCGTAGAGTAGTGTCTTATTTGTGACTGCACGGAGTCGTATCTGGTGCATGAGTCCGTAGAGTAGTATCTGATTTGTGACTGCACGGAGTCGTATCTGTTGCATGAGTCCGTAGAGTAGTATCTGATTTGTGACTGCGCGGAGTCATTTCTGGTGCAGGACTCCGTAGAGTAGTATCTGATTTGTGACTGCACGGAGTCGTATCTGGTGCATGAGTCCGTAGAGTAGTATCTGATTTGTGACTGCGCGGAGTCATATCTGGTGCGTGACTCCGTAGACATGAATGTAACAGGATGCAAAATCCCCATGTCATTATACCCCCGTTTCACAAGGTGAAATGGGGGCTATATATATAGGAATCAAGTTGACCCTAACTTTCCATGTGTTCATATGAACATAACAACTGATGACCTTATAATGCCCCTATACATTTGATATCCTTGGATTATTGATTAAAATGTGTGATTTATATGAGCTATGATTAATTAAGGAGTATTGAAAATTGAACTATAAGTGAGTGTGTAGAAATATGTGTAACCTGTCATGTGATTATAATTATGTATTACAAATTATGTATGTAATGATGAGAAACTATAAAAGTTTAAATCAATAAAATATCTATCTATCTATCTATCCCTCTACATCACCCATTGTTGTTTGCGTAATTTATTACAGAATATTGGCTTTTATTTGACTTAAAATTTAAGCCGGGTATTCATCAACTTCAGTTCTAGTTTAATTTCAGAAAAAAATTATGCTAAGAACAAGTAGCCATCCGTAAAAAATGTGCGTGACCAAAAGTTAAGATTAAATGTGGGAAAAATGTAGTATTGTATTTAAGATGCCTTTTCGTAAGCATTTTTTTGGACACATTTTAAGTATATTTAAAGAGCAATGGCCATCCTGTTTTGTGGTATTATATATTGAAGTAATTTCATTTTATTAATTTTTAAACATCATAGGAACATTTCATGAAGTCCCAGTGAGAAATCCATATTTAATTCAGCTATGAACTTCTATGTAAAAATAATTATTATTTGCATAACAAAGCTAATTAAATTTACAGCAGGTATAAACTGACGGGAGTGGGTGGTGTTTGCAGGGCACTTGTTTGGCCATTTTTGGGGCAGAAATACTTTTTGCAATGTGGAATGGTTGTACATTCTTGGTGCCACTTAATTTGTGTTTCTTAGAAATTCCCCTTTGATATGAAAACCCTTCCTGAGGGCCCTGGCCGTTCCCTAAAAGCTGACTAGTGCCCTGGTTTGAGATGAATAATCGTATACGTATAGTTCAACAAATTCAGGGAGCTGAGGATTAATTTACGTGTACAGACTTCTTGTAATCAAATAAAATTATGCTTTGCAATGTTTTGAATCATGTAGCCTCCATCATTGCTTATTAATTTGGATTGAAGGAAACGTAAAACTTCGGAAACAAAACTTGACCAGAGATTGCAAAATTTAATTAACACTGGCTTTATAACCCTTGGAATGGTATTTTATGGTGCATATAAATCTTTTAATCAAACAAAACTATAGTGTGAATATGTCAATCCGGGTCAAGTGGACATAATTCAATGTTGACCAAATACTTGAATGGTCAGTATGTGGTCAAGAAGTTAGACCACAAAAATGTTTGACCAAAATTAACGAAAAAATGTGTAGAAAATGACCAGGAACGGCTAAAGTGTTGATAATGAGTAATTAAATTTACCTTTTATGGTTGTATGAATAATTACCTTAAAAGAGTATGTTAATAGTTACTGTAAAAATGTTTGCAGAAAATTGGCACAAACTGTCCAGTGAGTAACACAAGTAATTACTTATATTCTATGTTTTTAGCTCTACTGATCAGAGATCAGCAGAGCTTATGCCGTGGTGCGGCGTCCGTCGTCCGTCCGTCCGTCCGTCTGTCCGTTAACTTTTATTTGTAGCGACTACTCCTCTGAAACTACTGGATGGATATTCATAAAACTTTACAGAAATGTTGCCCATGAAGTCTAGTTGATCCTAGCAAAAATTCATGTTGATGTGAAATCCAAGATGGCCGCCAAAGCTAAAAATAGATTTTTTAAATTCAAGTTTGTAGCGACTACTTCTTGAAAACTATAAGTGATATTGATATGGGACTTTTTCTAAAATGATCAGCATGACATGATGTTGATCCTTGTCGAAATTTATTTCGATGCGACTTTAAACATGGCCGCTAGCAGCCATCTTTGTTTACATAGATTTATATAGTAAAAACTTGTAGCGACTACCCCTCTGAAACTACTGGATGGATATTCATGAAACTTTACAGAAATGTTGCCCATGAAGTCTAGGTGATCCTAGCAAAAATTCATGTTGATGCACAATCCAAGATGGCCGCCAAAGCTAAAATTAGATTTTTAAAATACAAGTTTGTAGCGACTACTCCTTGAAAACTATAAGTGATATTGATATGGGACTTTTTTTAAAATGATCAGCATGACATGATGTTGGTCCTTGTCAAAAATCGTTTTGATTCGACGTTAAACATGGCTGCCAGTGGCCATCTTTGTTTACATAGAGTTATATAGTAAAAACTTGTAGCGACTACTCCTCTGAAACTACTTGACGGATGTCCATGAAACTTCACAGGAATGTTGCTCTTGATGTCTAGTTGATCCTAGAAAAATTTCAGGCTGGCCGGAAATTCAAGATGGCCGCCACGGCTAAAAATAGATTTAAAATAAATAAATTTGTAGCGACTACTTCTTGAAAACTGTAAGTGATATTGATATGGGACGTTTTCTAAAATGATCAGCATGACATGATGTTGATCCTTGTCGAAATTTATTTCGATGCGACTTTAAACATGGCCGCTAGCGGCCATGTTTGTTTACATAGATTTATATAGTAAAAACTTGTAGCGACTACCCCTCTGAAACTACTGGATGGATATTCATGAAACTTTACAGAAATGTTGCCCATGAAGTCTAGTTGATCCTAGCAAAAATTCATGTTGATGCAAAATCCAAGATGGCCGCCAAAGCTAAAAATAGATTTTTAAAATACAAGTTTGTAGCGACTACTCCTTGAAAACTATAAGTGATATTGATATGGGACTTTTTCTAAAATGATCAGCATGACATGATGTTGGTCCTTGTCAAAAATCGTTTTGATTCGACGTTAAACATGGCTGCCAGTGGCCATCTTTGTTTACATAGAGTTATATAGTAAACACTTGTAGCAACTACTTCTCTGAAACTACTTGGCGGATTTTCATGAAACTTTACAGGAATGTTGCTCTTGATGTCCAATTGATCGTAGCAAAATTTCAGGTTGGCCAAAAATTTAAGATGGCCGCCACAGCTAAAAATAGATTTTTAAAAAATAAGTTTGTAGTGACTACTTCTTGAAAACTATAAGTGATATTGATATGGGACTTTTTCTAAAATGATCAGCATGACATTATGTTGATCCTAGTCAAACATTATTTTGATTCGACGTTAAACATGGCTGCCAGTGGCCATCTTTGTTTACATAAGAGTTTGTATAGTAAAAATGTGTAGTGACTACTCCTCTGAACCACTATACGGATTTTCATGAAACTTCACAGGAATGTTGCTCTTGATGTCTAGTTGATCCTAGCACAATTTCAGGTCGGCTGGAAATTCAAGATGGCCACCACAGCTAAACATAGATTTTTAAAAACAAGTTTGTAGGGACTACTTCTTGAACACTGTAAGTGATATTGATATGGGACTTTTTCTGAAATGATCAGCATGACAAGATGTTGATCCTTGTCAAAAATTATTTTGATTCGACATTAAACATGGCTGCCAGTGGCCATCTTTGTTTACCTAGAGTTATATAGTAAAAACTTCAACCTGTAGCGACTACTCCTCGGAAACTACTTGACAGTTTTTATGAAACTTCACTTCACCTAGCTATCAAAATCTATCAGTAGAGCTTCAAGGTCATTGACCTCTTGTTTATAGAAGCCACAGTGAGTATTTAAGTAAAGGCACTGCTTATTTTAGGAATTAATTCTACCTAAAGATGTTTACAGAAAAGATCACAAACAAATGTTTTGCAGAAATTAACTTATAAAGATCGGCTTTAAATGACTAAACTTGTTTTAACCTTAAACTGACTTTAAATGTCTATAAGCAACACCCAGTACAGCTTATTTTGAGGGAATTATTCATAATATTTGACCAAATGGGATATTAATTAAATTTATTACCATAAAGGTGTTTGCAGAAAAATACCACAAAAATGTTTCGAAAAGTTGAGCTTACAAAGAATGGCATTAAAGGGACACACGGCAATCTTGAAGTGTTTGAAATGGGTGTCTCGATTTATTTATCCAGTATCATTTTTACTTTTACCCAGGTTACATTTAAATAAATAAAATTTGACGAATTCACTATTTCGTCTTGGTGCAATGATATCAAAAAATAATAATATGCAAAAACAAATTGCTTACTACTATTCTTATAAGTAATATTAATGATTGAACAAATGCAAGTTATGCAGAAAAACAAGCGGGACGCCATGAGTTTTAAAAAAATAAAGATTGCCGTGTGTCCCTTTAAATGATGAAGTGTTTCTATTTTATGGACACTAGCGACTCTGAGAACAGCTCATTAGTAAGCATTTATGAATGAAGATATTGATTAAACTTGATGAACATTTCCAATTATATGTAACGAGTCAGACGATATGCCTTTGTTTACCAAGTAATTGGGTATTTTTGTCACAAAAAAGAATTAGTTTGCCTAGTAACTAAAACCGTGATTTTTTTGCGGCCACCGACCATTGTTCTTTGGCTTCATCTCAGTTTGGATCTCCTATACATGCAGAGTTTATTGGATTTTTCTTTTGACCATTTCGGCTTCAGTTTGCAATGTTCATTCAGCTCCCTTGTTTTTGATAGAGGCGACTCGATAGTCCACCTCGGATTTGTTTATATCAGGGGTCGTAAGTTAAGCAATCTCTGACCTCTTTCTTTTAACAGATTTAGTGCCCCCACACACACACCCATCCACCCCCATCCCCACACGCTCGACCAGTGGAAGGGTTTTGAGGATAATTAACGGAAAGGGACAATGTGTTGCAAACAAATCCCTGGTCCCTATCACCAAGATCATCATCATCGTCACCACCATAATCACAAGCAGCACCTGTGACCACCACCACCACCACCACCACCACCATCATCATCATCATCATCATCACCATCATGATTATTTCTGCGATACACTTATTGATCAGTCCTATTTACCGAGATATCACACCGACGTAAGTGTTACTGTGCCCTCACGGTGACTTCAATAAAGCCTTTTATACCTTGATCACCATTATAGTCGGTTACATATGACATCAAAGGTGTATATAATTAAAGCGAAAGTAAAATTTATGACCGAACTCTATTGATGAAGCCATCACAATGTTCAATATGGGTCATCGCGGTGTCAAATCTGTTTATAATTGGTAATCTCAGGGAATTGCCTTATAAGCTGACAAGTACCCTGCTTGATAAGTAATTACCTTATTTGGGTATAATGGAGTTATTTATAGCTCTGATGATCATGCGGGTGTTTGGAAAAGCCTATTGATTTAGGGCTTGTGAAGAGGAGGTAATATTGCCTTATTGGGTTAGATTTCGTAATATTTTTAGACAGTAACATTCAGTGAAGCAGTAATGTTGCTTATTTTAGCAGTTTTCTCACCTCTGCTATTTATATATTGTCATTTGAATGATTGTATGTATGAATGCTGTTTAACAGCGCGTCAAGAAATAGGTGACATTGTGCGCGGAATCTTCCAGGAATGAACATGCTAATTATAGAATGATAGTTTTAAAATTTAACCACATCACATTAGGTTCAAACAATTTCATTCCATTTTGTCTTGCTTTTGATTTTACTTAATATGGTATGAAACGATTTAACTATTATTAATAAAATTCCATCCAAGATGTAGAAGAACAAAGGCAGGCATTTTTAGTAGGAGTTATATACGTTGATCATCGTCAAAGAATATTAAAAATGAAAAAGAAAAAAAGAACCTCACATAAAATGACCCAGATAATTAATAAAGCTATATAAATAAAAGGAAGTCCCACCCTACAGTCTGTTATAAGTAATTCTCCTTTTATATACTGTCATAAATAAGATCCCATCAACAAAAACCTGTAGATAAAAGGATTTTTTTCAAGCCATTGAAAACATTTATCTTGGGGCATTTTTATCACCTGCGAAAACTAGACAGAAATTGGGTCATTGAGTGCAAATTTGGTTGGGAGGTCTGGTGTCAAACCAATTTGATTACTCATTTCTTGGTTTTTAGCCTCAATATTTCTTGCTGAATAATATATACTGTGCAGTTTAATTAGTCTATGATTTTAAGAGATGGCTTATTATATGGCATTTCACAGTTGTCTTGAATGGTGAACCCAAAAAGCTATTGTAACTAAATATAAATAAAGAATAAGTTGCGCGCTCAACAAGTCCCCTAATCGCGTCATACCAAAGACTTTAAAAATGGAGTAGTCACTTGTAACTCTTGCCTGACGAGCAAATAATTGGTAGTGCTACGACTGATTGACCAGTGTCAGAATGATGTGACTGTGGGGGGGGTATCATGTCTACTACGGAGTGGTATTCCAGTGTGGCAGCACTATAAGGGGGGGGGGGTATCATGTCTACTACGGCGTGGTATTCCAGTGTGGCAGCACTATAAAGAAACCATTGAGTTCGCTGCTTCAAGTAGACATATCATCACACATCACACAACAACACACAGATAAAAGTCCAGACATTATGTGCCTATAATCGTCGGGTAGGACGCCTGTCGTAGGTGGAGGGACTATAATCCTTAGAAATACACACACACACACACGCGCTCAACTCTGACTGCAATAACAAGCAAAATACTTTATATAGAAAATGCACAAAATGTCTGACCACTACTTATATGTCTGTTAATAACACCTCCATGGTAAAGATACTGCATCTAAAACTTTCTGGCCTCTCATCGCTGCAGAATTGAATCCCACTGGGAGCTCAAGTTGTTAAGAGATACAGTGTCGATTCTTAGGAATGGCGTGAAGTGTACAGTACTGCATGGTTCTATACGGGGAAAAATGAAGTGGCCTACCTCTAACCAGTACACAGAAAAATTGACCGTTATATATATGGCCTAACATGTACTAAAAATTATGTTGAACACCATTCAAACAAACAAACCAATAGACTTTCTCTGCAATAGGACTCGCAGGACACATGATGTAGGTACAAACAACTTGTACTGCTACACTGTTCAGCAAGTACAACATCGACACTGAAAATTATTGTTCGGCAACATTTGTTTTTCAATAGAAAGTTGAACTACCATGTTTGCACCTACATGGAAACCCAGTTCAGACCAATTACGGATAAGGACTATAGTGAAACATGTTTTCCCAGTGAAAAATGACCCAGTCTAGTCTTTGTGAAAAATGACACAGTCTAGTCTTTGTGAAAAATGGCCTGGTCTAGTTTTTACGAAAAGTGACCCAGTCTGGTCTTTGTGAAATATGACCCAGTCTGGTCTCTGTGAAAAGTGACCCAGTCTAGTCTGTGTGAAAAATGACCCAGTCTAGTCTTTGTGAAAAGTCACCAAGTCAAATGACCCAGTCTAGTCTTTGTGAAAAGTCACCAGTCTAGTCTTGGTGAAAAATGACCTAGTCTACACTGGAAAAATATCTAGGCATGAAATTCATATGTTTTACATATGTGATACATATGTATACCACATATTTATTTCATATGAAAGTAACACAGTCATATGTAATACATATGAAAATATTTTTACCAAAAACTTAAGCAAGTTGTTAACCCATTTTCTACAATATATTACAATTTTTTTTTTATAAATACTTATATGTTTTTATGCATAATAGTTTCATATGAAGTACATACACATATGTATCATATGTATCATATGTATCATTTACATACATATGTGGCACATGTGTAAATAACATGATGTACATATGAAAGAAACATGCAAATAATAAGAAAGTAACACATGTGGCACATGTCACAACATTTTTCCTGTATATTCTTTG
>JAWPHD010025079.1:0-17317 GCA_037043455.1 Cyrtodaria siliqua | reverse complement strand
GGTATAATAAAAGTAAGATGAAAAAGAGAATACTTAAAATAGTATCTATTTAAATGTAACCAGGTTAAAAGTAAATATGATTCTGGTTATATAAATCGAGAGACCCATTTCAAACACTTCAAGATTACCGTGGGTCCCTTTAAAACGAACTCCATACGGAGGTGCTTATTTTAATAAAATTTATTCAAGATTACTCTGTGTACCTTTAGAATCATTAGTGCATTCCATACGATGCAATATATATCTTATTTTTTAATTTCACACGGATCACAAACATGCTAAACAACAGATGTGGTTATATTGCGACAGTCATTCATTATGTGTCCATTTTTCCGGTTTTGCCCTTATTTTCCATTACGGCTTTCTCCCATTTATGGATTAAACTGAGTATATTCCATTTATTTACAAACTAAATTTTACAGCACTAATTAATTTGGAAATATTTAGTTTTCATACTTCCAGTATGTATAATGTGAAAATATCTAATTACTGATGTCTCTAATTCAATCGCCAGTAGCACTTGTACACACTACGCGAGCTATGGATTAAACAATTAATGATTGTCGACGTCGGGTGTTTTGTGCAATTAAACCGTTGTTGCATATCCAAAACCCGGCTAATTAAAGGATGCATTCTAGTCAGGGCTCTATGTGTCATTTTTGACCCAGATTAAGCATATATTAACTCGATGGTGGCATGAATATAAATGATGGGAAAATGCATGGGGTTTGCACGTAGGAATTAACATAACTATTAAGTATTAAGCATCACATTTTGTTTCTAATTAATATAAATGTTTGTTTCATTTGCTGCATCAATCAATTACTCTTAAACCAACGATCGTAGAAGAGAATTATATAATTATACTGTCCTTTTTTCATTGGTCAAACGCAAAAAAATGGTAAAAACTAAAAAACGCGTTTGCAAACTCTGCGCTTGCGCACTACGCGCTTTTGGAAACGCCCGTTTTAGAGCGTTTGGAAACGGAAAAAAATTTGAGCATGCTCACTTAAAGCGTTTGCAAACCCGTTTTCGGTCGTTTTCCGTTTAAAACGACAAACGAACGACAACTGGTTTGAAACGGTAGATTAACGGTAAAACTCGGTAATAAAACGATTCCATAGCTGGCTTATAATGTAATGTTCATAAACTCTGCATGTTCTGAGCCTAAACCGTGCTATAACTGCCGTTATATTTATTGCCGTTTTATTTCAGCCGTGCTTATACAATAGACAGATTTGACAGTTATACCATGTCTACCCCAATTTTACATGTGCGTAGTTTGTTTACACACAGCCTGTCAATCAAAATGTCAATTACCGGCATTGAATGGCTATGGTACAAAACATTTATAGCATGTTTTTCTCGTATGCAATTTATACTGCATACTGCCTGCAGCCCTCGAGAAGCATTATAAATCTTATATACTCGAAAAATTATGCAATAAATATTTCATATACGTTTCTTTGCAATTGACTTAAAAGATAAGAAAAGTGTAAATTGTACACACAACACAGAAGACGATAAATACTATTTCTTGCTTGTATGTCCAATATATAGACATTTAAGACAGAAATATTTGCGGAGATCTCTCAGGTTTTAGCCTCACCAAGGTCATTGGCTTTTTATTGTATCATTGGGCAAATCACGTCCGTTAGACTTATCAGTGAGATAGGGACACACATGATCAATCTTTTCTCCGATCATGTAAAAGAAACATAGGAACTATTCAATAGTAAGAATAGCACATGTTTCTCAGTGTATCCATCCCCTCTCTCTGGGACAGCTCTAAATAACCAAATAATGTTTTGAAGAGCCATTTAAGAACAACACAATGACAACATTGACAGTACTCACTATTTCTCATATTTAACATTACCTTTGTTTATAGACGCACAATCCACACAGTGGGTTTCTACCAGCCATAGTATCAGCACATGCTGTGTATTCGGAACAGTCGGTATTTTTATACTTCAATAGCTAGATTAAAAACAAAAACAGTGGTTTAATATTTTGACATCTATTTCCTGTATTTGTCAACTCTCATTTCCCTTTGAAGTTTTAAACAAGCAGATTCGTCAACAGTATTGTTTTATTGTATAGTCTACCGCCACATTGCTGGAAAAATTGAATTTATATTATTTTAAATGTTGAACGCCATACACTGTCTATACACATATCAAGTTTCATCGCATTGTCTCAAGCGGTTAAAAAATTCATCCAGTACTTTCATAGGAGTAGTCGCCACAAGAAAAGGTTGACGGACGGATGGACGGCGCAACACAGCAGCAGAGCTAAAAAAGGCGAGACAAAATCCAACTAAGATGACATGACTGATAGTTTATGTATTGTGTTTCTGTTTTGCCAAATGTTCTTTCTTGCAATCATGGATATGGCATAAATATTACAAAACAACTAGTGTGATATGTGCAGCAGGTTCAATAAAAATGCATTACGTTTTCAAGTTGTGCTCTGGAACCAAATATTTTAAAAGATTAAGTTTGTTTCAGTATAAACCCACAAAATGTTGATATTAAGTTCTAAACATCAGAAGGCACCAAGAAACACTAGGTTGACATATGTACCAAATTGTGTGAAGATACCTTAATGGTTTTAAAATTATGCTCCATTTTTATGAATTACCTTTCCACTGGTCATCACATAGTAGTTATCATCCTTTTGATGCATTGCTCGGACAGGAAATCCCGGAGGGACATGTTTCTCTTCATAAAGTTCTAAAGGTGTATTCATTTTAAGAAAATTAAACTGAAAGAAAAACACAAGTCTAAGTTACAGATCAGAAACTGTATTGATGCTGATGACAATCAATGGATAATACCTGGACTAGGTCTGAATGTGGATTGTCAACATTCTTATTGAAGGCAAACATTGCAAAGCACTTTTCTTTATCTTGAGTTCCCAGTACCTAAACAGGAAAGGGTTGTTTGTACCTACAACATGTGACCAGAAAAAACAATGAGAGGCAATTTAAGGCATATTTGGAATTAAGTCTGTTGTCAAATACAGATGATGAAAATAATAATGATACGAACAATATCAAAATGCTTGTAGTACCATGACAACCATAATATTCTTAATAAGTACTGATAAAGGTGATCCTTTGAGAGCAACTAACACAATTAAGAGAATAAAGCAGCAGTCTCGGCTTTATTGAGTATGTTCATGAGAAGTAATGAAAGAAGCATCACTTCTCACGCCCCCTAGCACAGGCTTAAGCGGTATTCTACTTCAAAGCCACCTATATTGGGCTCGTTGGTCCCAAAGGACCAGTAAAAAATAACACTACTGATTCTTCGAGATAATTATCAGAGCTGTAGATAAGCCAAGTTCTTGAGTATTTTACTCATACTTTATTACAAAAACCCTCATTTTTTTAAAATTGTGAGTATCATTACTCTTCAATTGGCTACAAATACTCTAAACTTTTAAAAATGATGAATATAATTATAGTTTGTATGTATTGTCCTGCGGAACAGTTTATTCTATATTTATATGACGAAAATTGTGCCAAGAATGAGTCTAATATTAAGATCATACAGTGTTTCTTTAGGGTTTACTTCAATTCCATTTAATCAGAATAGTTGTTTCTTTTAAAATGTATTAATTCACATCCATTATGAAAGCATGATCTATTTAAAGAAATTGTTTACTTTGAATGAGTTCCTTGTTATTCATTCATTTTGAATCTGATGAGTAAATACTCATTGCAGTCAAAAATTGGCTACAGCTCTTCTGAGATTTCTTCCAGTTTATTCAATCATATTCATGTGTTGCAATTATAAAGACAATTAAATTGTTCTCATGTTACAGATAGGGAAACTGCTAACCATCTTCAGTGGAGCATCAGTAAGCTTTACTTGCAAGGCATAGGGCCTATAGCTCTTATGAATCTGTGAGTTTGTCAAGTTATTTACCATTGTAAGGAAAGGACTTGGAAGTTTATGACTCGTTTCCGGTAATGATCGTCATCATATGAATGTTATTTACTGTATTACCTTCGTTTAGTGCTATTACAGCCTGCCCTCCATCTAGGAGTTTGATTCCCCGCTTTCATACTTTTTATCGGCAATAACAATAAATATTCAATACTTTGCCAGTAACTCCCAAACATGCTTGTTTACATGTATGTTCCATATTTAGGAATGCAATGTTTTCATATTTCTCTCATTCATGCAAAACGTTTTAGGAAACAAAATCAAATATTTACATTTGGTACTCTTTTTTAATACATGTTGGACTACATTTAATGGAAGCTTAAACACAACAAGCAATGATGAGTTTGTTTGTTTTGGCATACAAGTTGCACTTTAACATATTATATAATGAAAATTTAATGTAAACAGGCTTTTTTGGTATCTTTTTGCAAAATACTGAATTTTATTATAATAAATAAGTTCTAGAATATGGGGAATCAAGCCTCGATCGCCGCAGTGGAAAGCAGGGAAAAAATTCCACTACTACAAGATGACCTTGCAGGTTAGCAAAGAAAATAATGTAAAACATGTATTACTGTGAAGTGTGCTATTAAAACAATACTGAATCCTTTCGAATCAATCGTAGATCGGGTAAATTACAATAATGGAAGATCCATTAGTTTTCAGACGGACTGACTGATGTCAGCAATACTAGGACAGCTATATGACGCCCAAGAGTTTTAGTCCTGCACCAAAATGAAGTAATATTTTGCCATATCAATTCAAAAACCTTTTCATGTTTTCAAATTGTTTTCATATTGTTTTCATATTGTTTTTGATCAATATAAATTGTTTGAATATTATTTTTTATTTAAATTTGGTTTTGAAGAAATATATTTTATCTTTCAATTACACTTTGTGCAGATGACCATTTGACATATTAGCATGGAATGGTCAGCGTATGACCTTGATGTTGGTTGACATCATTAAAAACGTCAAATGTTTTCCAGGACACTTTTTATCATTTGTTAGGCTTACAATCGGTAGTTTTTTATGTTGACACTAGGCTTGTTTCCATCTCTTAACAGTTCTCATCAACGTTCAATACTAGGACCTTGTCGAAGTTAAATATCATAGAATACTGAACGATTAACTCTGAGTGTAAAGTACACAGAACAATATAAAAGTAAACAAAAAAAACGTCATATTGAATATTGATGTTCATTACAAAGTATTTAGTAATATTGTTGGCTTTACCTTATCTGGGACGGAAAATTACTTAAATGTAAGTATGGATTCTCCGTGTCTTACCCTTGGTAAATATGTCTTAATTTTCTTATTCTGCTAAAATTATCTTTAGCAAACATAACAGGCTTTAAATAAGCACTAGGCCTGCATGGCACGGAGGTAGTAGAAATCCTGTAGGGATACTGACTGTCCGTAGTAAAAAAACAACATGGGCTGGAAACTTATTTAGAAGTATCCAGAACGTTTCATGCCAATATCTCATTTCTAACTAAAGTTATTGAGCGGAAACGGAACTTAAACAAAAAGGTTAACTTAAACAAAACGGTTAACGCAAACTTAAACAAAAAGGTTAACGTAACACATATTTGGGAGAAAGTACATGTAGGTAACAGTGACCTAGTTTTCTGGGTAAGGTCATTGATTCATGAGAAGAAAGTGCTGTTAAAAATAGTATGATAATGGACCTCTGGAAACGGCCGAGCACGACACATACGAAATATTGCAGTCTCGGTTTGATTGAGAATGTTCTTGAGTGGTAGTGAAATATGCTAGCTACCGCTTACGCCCTCTAGCCCCGGGTTGAGCAGAACTCAATATTCATAAAATCCACAGCACAACATTTTAACCAGTTTCGTGAAGATTGGACATGATTATGCTAAGATATAACTATGCTAAGATATAAAAATATAAAAATGTTGACACCCGCCCGCCCTTCTTAAAAAACCCGGTTAAAAATTATATGATGTGCGGCTATAATGAGTTTAATAAATCAAATAATAAATAAGCACGAGTGTGCGATTCTATTAATTATCACGTAACTCCTAAAATGCCTCATAATGAACATTTATTATTGGTTATATAGCTGCCTGTCACATGATGTGATCTCTTTGTATGATGACATCATACCACAACTTTATGATAAACATTGTCATTACTGCACACATTAGAGATCAATATTGAGGAACAGTTTGCTTTACACAATTTAATTATACGATGCCAATTCTGTTTGACCTCAACCTTTTTACCTGTTTTGGTCTCTTTTCTTTTTCAGACTATACAAACATGAAGCAAGCTAAATACTAACTCTAACAATATTTGTCTTCTTTCTTCACATTAAAAATAGGCCATTATTTGTTTTCTTACTTAATTTTTGAAACACCACCGGAAAAAAAAACAGAATATAGTGTGGTTTGCAAAAGCTGAACTATTTGTGGCTGTACATTATAGTATGCGTGAGAATAGTAATGTAATACTTATGGAAGTGTCATGTGTTTCCATGACATTATAGTGGTACCGAAAAACAGGTACCATTCCGCATGGCAAAAGGTATGGTTTTTACCCAATATGAGTGAGAACATTCCCAATCCAATTTTTTTATTTTAAGTATTTAGGCATACAATATTGATTTTTTTTTATTCCCAATTTAAGGTAAAACAACTCAAACTGAATAGGTACCGGTACCATTCCCAAAAGGATGAAAGAAATCGCTGATACAGATTTGTTTTTAATTTTTGCCCTTGATAATTTAACATGAATCAATATGTCACCCAGATGACTATCGTCTAATTAACCTTCATGATGTTTCCTCTGGATGTACCAGCATGTATGTCCACCTTGTCTCCATCAACTACGCTGCCATACAACTTGGTTATGTAACCTTTGTCTGCTGGTAGAGTGTAGGCTGCTGCCATGCTGTAAGCTTTCTCTCCAATAACATAGCATAATGAGGCAAGTACAGTGTCACATGTCACATACTCAGGATCATACAACTGAAATGTAAATTATTTATTCAAAATATATTAACTATAGTCATGTTGGTTGGTTGGTTGAATGGTGCTTTACGTCTTTTTCAGAACATTTAAGGCTAAATATGATGGTCAATATTTTCGTGGTGGAGGCAGACCACACATGTTTTCCAGGGTAGAACAAGTATTGTGGACTTTCCGCCATCCTTAAGAATCGACACTTCCTCACTTACAAAAGAAATATAAAAAGATCGGACAGGGAAAGTAGCATTCAAGGAGGACAGTCAACCACAAAACACAGAAACAAACATGGAAACAGACAAACAAGAAGGCAAAAGTAATAATAAAAGTAAAAGACATCACAAACACAAAAATAGCTACCGCCTTGGGACGGTCAGTGGCAAAGTAGGCCACTGGGGGTTTAAACCGGTTCTAGGGTGCACCAAACCTCACACTTACCCTATTGTCATCCCATTAAAACAGGACAGTGTAAATAAATAAATCCCCGCCATGGTCTGATCTCTAACCAACAAGGCAGCATCAATAGGCAATATAAGTAAAACACAAATATGCTCGTGTAAATATAATACAAAAAGCAATAGCCTAGAAAGACACAATGAAGGTACTCAATGACTTGGCAGAAGCCAGAGCAGTAAGAGAATACACCATTAAGGGCACGACAAGAAAGATCATGGACAAACATCAAACGCCACCGTCCCAATGGGCTTTAGGTAGGCGTCATCATAGGGTCCACAGTCTGTCCGATCATCGTACAATTAAAGAGGAAACCATAGTGGCGAACTGTAAAAGGGTCCACGACCAAGCATGCAGTACGTTGCAGAATGATAGGGTCATAACCTCTTTTGATAAACTTTTTCAACAAGTTTAACAAAGATAGTATGAAAGTGATCATGACCAAGAATCTTACGAAGTTTATAAATCACATCACCATAGAAGTCAGGTTGTGATAGTCCTTGTCGCAGAAGAGTCCTTAAATTACATTTATATTTGGAAAGAAGATCAGGGTGACGATAATAAAATTTTGCAAAGGTTTTACGAAGTTTATGGTAACGGTAACCCTCATTGAGTAACATTTTAGTTATACAAAGATTACGAATATTAAAGTCCTCAACTCGAGTACAAGCTCTAGAAAAACGAATAAGTTGAGACAAAAACAGAGTATGATAATGGACCTTTGGAAACGGCCGAGCACGACACATACGATATATTGCAGTCTCGGTTTGATTGAGACTGTTCATAAGTGGTAGTAAAATATGCTAGCTACCGCTCACGCCCTCTAGCCCCGGGTTGAGCAGAACTCAATATTCATAAAATCAACAGCACAAAATTTTAACCATCCTGAAGATGGCATGCATATGGCGGTGGACATGTAGTTAGCCTTCTTTAATGTATTCCCCATGTCGTACGGCGTATGGTCCCAGTATCTAATAAAATGAAATGCCCCGAAGAGCGAAATAAACATAATGGAATTTAGTTGGGAGCAGCGGTTATGAAGCCTGCGTATAAAAAGCAGACAACATATCCTATGAGTGGTTAAACAATACCCAGAGCCTTTTATCGGCCGGAGTAGTGGAACCACCGAATCAAAAACAAAAGAAATTGAAAATGTACCACCGATAACTAACTATAAGTATCGGGCTAAGCGATCTCCAAAGATCGAATGAATAACAGTACTGATTGCAAGCGCGGGGAGACGTTTTACTGCCGCCACACTGCATAAGCAACGCCACTGTGCTATAAAAAAGAGTATGATAAGGACCTTTGGAAACGACCGAGCACGACACATACAAGTCGAGCTTTCTTGCTGAAAATGCGACATGTTTACTGACTTACTCTAACACATGTATGTAACAACTCTTAGAAACAGACATAGTTTTAGTTTAAATCCCCTACGATGGCACAATCATCATCGTACACAAGTCACTAAATCCTCAAATGTTTTACGTTATTAAAAGTGTAATTTTCGGGAAACAAGTTCAGTCTTTCTGATGCGATCTGGCTGGTTATCAAACTTGACATGATATATTGCCCATAAGCATGTTTCCATGTTTGGTTAAATTATATATATATGGTTAAATTTTGATTAGAATTACTCAAGTTATTGAGCGTATTTCGTCAATTTCAACAATTTTCATCATTAAAGGGACAATAACTCCAGCGATCTGAATGGTTATCAAACTTCGATTGAGATTGGCTGTAAGCATAATGTTTCCAAAGTTGATTATATTTCGATTAAAATTAATAGAATTTATTGAGCGGACATCTTCAATTTCAACAATTATTGCCAACTAAAGGGTAATAACTAGAATGTTACTGTTATCGAACTTGACTCATTTATTTAGCGGACACTAAATTTGCCCGCCACCACCTGCCCTGCCCGTCGTGCATAACCATATATTAAGACCCTTCCTCGACACGCATATAAAACGCCAGAATTTCTAGATTCCTATGTTTCCTTCCCCTCTCTTCGTTGTGTTTAGCCACAATTCAATTCCTTTTGCTAGGGGATATATATCCATGACATCTTTAATGAAAATTAGATGAAAATTTAATGCACAGGATTATGGACGGACAGACGGACACACTGACACACATATACCCAGACGACTTTAAAAATGAGTACTATTGTTACCATTCGGGTGAGTGTATTCTTGGTACAACTGCCTATACTGTTAGCCTAGTCCCATCAAACTGTCCGCACCTATGCATGCTGCGCCTTTTTGAAATTGGCAGATTTACCTCATTTTTTACATACTATTTCCTATCAAAATGCACTGTTTCGCTTTGTTCCTTTTTTCAATGTGTAAATTGCGAAACTTAACTAAAAACAGCTAAAATAGTTTAAGTTAAAATATACGTCATCTACTACTATATTACGAAAAGCATACAAACGTGAGAGAGAAACTGAAGCATCTCGAATTTATCGACGCAAACATATTTTTAATTGCTGCATCCCGACTCTCAACTGAACAGAAAATGAAGTTTGTTTATTAACTTAACACTCAGTAAAGTATGGGTTTATAATAATTTAGGTTCATCATTATGACGATAACTGTTAAGATGCAAACTCTGGTAGTTTTTTTAATTTAATGAATAAAAATACTCCATTTTTTACCGCAGAAATAAACAGAAACAAGAAGATTGGTAGAACCAATGGAAGGATGGATGAACGGACTAAGTAGCAACTGTATGCTTCTCAAGACATTTCGGGGAGTGCGCATAAAAATACAAACATTAGATCTATTAATATTGCGCAAATATTAACAACTATATTATGATATTTGTGTATTATTTTCTAAAATATATCTGTGTTTGTCTGCGCAGGGCCGTCGATCTGTTTTGGGGGACTGCGACCCATACCCTTAGGTGGGGGAATTTTAGCATGCTTTTACGGGAAAGGGGGAATTATTCTGTGGCCATAATTTTGATTATAATCATTGTTTTAAATAGTCTACATGTTTTATTTGTATTAAATACAGTTCGTATTCAATATTTTACATACCAGAATTATTATTTTTTTGTATAATTATATTTTTTTTAATGAATTTTTTTCCGGGGGTTATTTTGAGTCTGAAATGGGGGAAAAAACCCATACTTTTTGGAGGGAGAAATGCGTCTACGGCAGATCTACGGCCCTGCTGCGTGTCCTCTCTCCACATGACATGACATATATATCACAGGACATCTATTGAACTACCTTTACAAAATTCTGTTAAAATAAGATTTCATAACAAATCAATTTTCAGAATAATTCTCAAATTGAAGTTATATAGAAGGTTGAACATGTTGAATGGCTTTTTATTGACCAAAATATTTGAACTGCAATTATTATAGCAAAGGTCACTATATTGACATTTAATAGTAATTAATAGTAATTTGTATTTTGGTGGAATTCCCTGCTGCAAGGATTATATCATTCATACTTATTGTTTTTATCTTAAATGGCAAAATGAATTTTACACTAAGCAAGATGAGATATATAAAACAGCCAATATGCATTGATGGAAAATGATGTACAAGAGTTGCTTCACAATTGTGATGGGAGCACTTTTAAGTTGACCAAGATATGTCGGCCCTTATAAAAATGCATTCTTATGTCAAGCTCCAGCGAGCTTGTGTTCGTCGCGATCTAATAAGCTAGCGGCGAGCTTGCGCTAGCTTGGACAAGCTCCTATCAGATATTTTTTATTTTAAGCACTGCATTGAGCTCGCTCTTGCGATCTCGTTTATCTTCGCGAGCTCGCTAGAGTTTGCGAGCTCGCCCAGTAAAAATGTCAATGGAATATTTCACTGAATTCATTTACTATGACACCTGAGTGTGATTCAGACAATGGGTGCAAATAAAACACAAACACTCTGTTTTGAATGTTTTTGGTGGGAAAATGGCATCAACTGTAGATTGTCTTTGCACTATTTAATGATTAAAAGTAAGTGTTTTGTGAGTTTGCGTTGAGCTCATCATGATTTTGCAGCGAGCTTGTGCGAGCATACCACATGCTTGTGGCTGGCTATAGTAAGACGCTCGTGAAATGTTTGTGAAGAGCTTGTTGCGTGCTCGTCACATACTCGTATTCTTTACAAATCTGTGCTTGTCGAGAGGTCGTAATTAGCTCACGAGCTCGTAAAATATCTAAAATAAAAGCTTGTTGTTTTTGTTGGGGACTCTTCCTTTTAGTTTATATGTATAGTATTCATTAATACCTATTAGCTAGGGAGGCACTACCAGGGATTTTTTCCTTCATAAACAGCATATTTTGCCCCTAACTTTTCCCTCTTTTGCTGTAAATTTCCCCTAATCCAGCACTTTTTCTCCTGTATTTTGAGAAAATAATTTTATTCTGTTATTTTCACTATTAAGTTTGCTAAAATGTTTGTATGCTTCGACTGAAGTCCGATCAATTTATATCTAACGCGCGACATAGGACAGCTCGATTTTCACAAGTGATAGCGTGCAATATGTTTAATCGAGTGAATACTGTGATATGCTTGTTCTGTTCCACGCGGTTCGCTGCACCAATACAATTTTTCTAATCGAGCGCACACGATAACAACATCAGCGATGTTAACGGCACTGCTCATGCCATTTTTTTCATTCGTTTTTCGCGTATTTTTTTTATATTTTTGGCCAAACATGTCACACAACCGGAGATTTTATAACAAAACTAGAAATGTGTCCATAGGACACGGAGCCCCCACCTGGGTCACTATACCACAGCATTTTGATAATGAACATAATCACTGATACACACTTTCAACTTAGTTACGCATCTTCACTTGCTGGTCAACATTCCCGTAAAGTTTGGCATTCATGGGTTAAATAGAAATGGAAGAGAGCGTGACACAAGTTTTTCAGCCCCTATTTTGACTAAATCAAGGGCCAAAACTCTGTGGTTCTTGGTCTGAAATAAAAATTAAAAAAACTCTTCACTTGCTAGTCAACATTCTTGTAAAGTTTCAGTGACTATGGGTTAAATAGTTATGCAGGATCACGTGACACAAGTTTTTCAGCCCCTATTTTGACTAAGTCAAGGGCCATAACTCTGTGGTTCTTGGTCCAAAATAACAAGAGGTCAATGACCTTGAAGCTCTACTGATAGGTTTTGATAGCTAGATCAGCATTCTTGTAAAGTTTCATGAAAATCTGTCAAGAAGATGGCCACTGGCCGCCATGTTTGACATCAAATCAAAATGTTCACTCAAGTGATATGAAAACGCAACACGGGAATTTCCGCTATATATTGTATATACTGCACACTTAATTGCACATAATATTCCAAAGAAATCCCAAGATGTTTTTTAAAAAGAAAGTTGCAGTTAACTAGAGAAAGGACTCAACTGTGATGTTGTAGACGTTTTAATCACACTACACTTTGTAACAAGAACTTCATAAATGTTGAAGTAGCTCTTTGAAAAATTGAGCTAGTTCAGTACTGTATTTAACGTAAATAGTTTGCAAAATGTTGCATCCTAAGTTTGCTCAAATGATTGAGCCAAACGCGTACTCTGTGAATAATGAAACAATGAAGAATACTATTTGCTGTATTATTTGTTGTTTTAGTATTTTTTCCAAAGGAAAGGTCTTACGTAGCCATGTACCATTCGATTAAAAGCAGCATATTGTACATACAATATATAGCGGAAATTCCCGTGTTGCGTTTTTATATCACTTGATTGTATCTTGGTTAGAACCAAGTACATGTCACACCAGTCATTTTGGTAAAGGTTCCAATTCAATATTACTTATGGTTTTTGAGAAGTAGTCGCCACAAAGTAGCATTTTACTATTTTTAGCAGTGGCGGCCATCTTGAATGTACTACCTACCTGAAATTTTGCTATGATCAACTAGACATCAAGAGCAACATTCCTGTCAGGTTCCATGAAATTCCATCAAGTAGTATCAGAGAAGTAGTCGCCACAACTTTTTCCTATATAGCTCTATGTAAACAAAGATGGCCGCTGGCGGCCATGTTTGACATTCAATCAAAATGAACTTTGGTTAGGATCAACTACATGTCGTACCAGTCAATTTGGTAAAGGTTCCAATTCAATATCACTTACAGTTTTTGAGAAGTAGTCGCCACAAAATCGCATTTTTAAATCTATTTTTAGCCGTGGTGGCCATCTTGAATATCCGGCCGACCTGATTTTTGCTAGGATAAACTATAGACATCAAGAGCAACATTCCTGTTGTTTCATGAAAATGCGTCAAGTAGTTTCAAGTTGCAACAAGTTTTTCCTATATAACTCTATGTAAACAACAAGAATCCGTGGATTCACATGTCTCGCCTAACGGGGGCTGGACTTAAAAATAAAAAGGTCAATGATGCTTAAATGAAATTTTGTAAACATTTTAGTAATTAAAAACAATCGAGTTTGCCGTTTGCTGAGATGACATTTAAGTGCATTTGTCTAAAAACAAAATGCCATTCTATTAAAAACAAGAGGCCCAAGAGGGCCTGTGCATGCTCTACTGGCTAAAACGGCTCTTTTATCAAGGGTTGTCGACATAACATTCCATCAGTAGTTTTTTAAAACATTGCAAAAACAACAGGGATAGGATGGCCTTAGATCGCTCACCTGGTAATCATGGGCAATATGTTTTTTGTGTCTAGTCTGGCATGGGTATAAAATGGGTGGGGAGGGTTTATGTTAACATTCTAAACAAATATGGTAAAGATCAGATAAAAAATGAAGTAACTACAGATTTAACAAAGGAAAATACAAAAATACAATATATCATTTTTCAACAAATCAAGGGCCATAATCTGTCGTTACTAACTAGATCTATCTGGTTTCGAACTGGTCAAAATTTTATTGATATACCATGCTTTGCACAACTAGACATCTTACCGATGCTTCCTGCCAACTTCGTCGAATTCGAATTCCAATAAGGCGTTTAGGAGGAGTAGCGCTGACAAGAAATTTAAAAAAAAATGTCAATGGGCTGTAACTCCATCAAAAATCAATGAACCGGAAAAAAAATGCAATAGGCACAGCAATGCTTCCTGCTAACACGGCGTTAACACCAAAAAAAAATTAAAAGAAAAAATAATGAAATAAGAAAATTTAAAAAATAATAATAATAATCAAGAAATTTAAAAAAAAAAATGTCAAGGGGCTGTAACTCCATCAAAAATCAATGAAACGGAAAACAAATGCAATAGGCACAGCAATGCTTCCTGCTAACATGGCGTTAACACCAAAAAAAATTAAATGAAATAAGAAAATTAAAAAAAAAATCAAAATATTTAAAAAAAAAAAAATTATTAAAAAAAATCAAACAAACAAAAGAAATATTTAAAACAAAACAATTAAAAAAAAAAATTATTAAAAAAAAAAAAATTATTATAATAAAAAAAGGCAAAACATCTGGTAAAGTTTGGTAAAGATCAGATGAAAAATGAAAGCCCTATCCTATTAACGAGGCTGAATATAGCATTTTTAACTAAATCAAGGGCCATAACTCCGCTGTTATTGGTCTGATCTGGCTGGTTTTCGAACTTGTGCGAGCTTTTATTGATATTAACAATCTGGTAAAGTTTGGTAAAGATCGGATGAAAAATGAAGGCCTTTGCCAGTAGAGCTAAAAATCATCAGCTCCGAAAAGTAGGTCAAGGTCATAGATGAAATCCAGGCATCCAAAAAAAGGATGCACTAATGAACACACAACTACGTCAAAACAGAACATGTTTTCTTCCAAAGATTAAGCTATAAATTAGGTTTAAAACATCTAGTGCATAATTTTAGTTCATAAGAAAGTTATGTAAATGTAACAATTAAAGTTATCTGCCCTTTGCTTGGATGGTGAAGTTCACATCCACATTTGCTTTGTCACGTTGCAATGTACTACTCAAGATACAACTATAAGCAAAGTTTGAAAGGTCTTAGTGCATACAGTTTGTGAAAAAGTGACCTAAATACCAAAGTTGAAGGTAAAAACTATAAGGTTATCTGCCCTTGCTTGGAGGGTCAAGGTCACTTCCACATTTGCGTTGTCACGTTGCAATGTACCACTCAAGATAAAACTATAAGCAAAGTGTTAAAGGTCTAGTGCATACAGTTGTGAAAAAGTGACCTAAACGCAAAACTTGAACCTAAAAATTATTAAGTTATCTGCCCTTTGCTTGGAGGGACAAAGTCACTTCCACATTTGCTTTGTCACGTTGCCATGTATCAACCAAGATACAACTATAAGTAAAGTTTGAAAGATCTAGTGCATACAGTTTGTGAAAAAGTGACCTAAACGCAAAAGTTGAACCTAAAAATTAGTAAGTTATCTGCTCTTTGCTTCGAGGGTCAATGTCACTTACACATTTGCTTTGTCACGTTGCGATGTACCACCCATGATACAACTATAAGCAAAGTTTCAAAAGTCTAGTGCATACAGTTTGTGAGAAAATGACCTAAACGCAAACTTGAACCTAAAAATAAGTGAGTTATCTGCCCTTTGCTTGGAGGGTCAAGGCCACTTCCACATTTGCTTTGTCACGTTGCAATAAACCACCCATGATACAACTATAATCAAAGTTGCAAAGGTCTAGTGCATACAGTTTGTGAGAAAATGACCTAAACGCAAAACTTGAATGTTGACGCCGCCGCCGCCGGAAAAGCAACACCTATGTCTCTTTTTTTCTTCGAAAAGGCGAGACAAAAATGGACTCTGGTGGCCATGTTTGACATCCAATCAAAATGAACTTGGTTGGGATCAACTACATGTCGTGCCAGTCATTTTGGTAAAGGTTCCAAATCAATATCACTTATGGTTTTTGAGGAGTAGTCGTCACAAAATCGCATTTTAAAAATCTATTTTTAACTGTGGTGGCCATTTTGAAATTCATGCTGACCTAAAATTTTGCTAGGATCAACTAGACATCAAGAGCAACATTCCTGTCAAGTTTCATGAAAATCCGTCTAGAAGTTTCAGAAGAGTAGTTGCCACAAAAAAAAAGTTTACAGACGGACGGAAGGACGGATGGACGGACGGACGATGCACCACGGCATAAGCTCTGCTGATCTTTGATTCTGCTGATCTTTGATCAGTCGAGCTTAAAATGAAAACCTAGGTGCGCATCTTCACTTGCTGGTCAACATTCCTGTAAAGTTTGGCGACCGTGGGTTAAATAGTAATGGAGGAGGGCATGACACAAGTTTTTCAGCCACTATTTTGACTAAATCAAGGGCCATAACTCTGTGGTTCTTGGTCCAAATTAAAAATGAAAACCTAGGTGCCCATCTTCACTTCCCGTAAACTTTGGGGACCATAGGTTTAAATAGTAATGGAGGAGTGCGCGACACAAGTTTTTCAGCCCTATTTTGACTAAGTCAAGGGCCATAATTCTGTGGTTCTTGGTCCAAAATAAAAAGGAAAACCCAGTGCACATTTCTCTTGCTGATCAACACTCCTGTAAAGTTTGGTGACCATGTGTTAAACAGTAATGGAGGAGGGCGCAACACAAGTTTTCAGCCCCTATTTAGACTAAGCCAAGGGCCATAACTCAGTGGTTCTTGGTCCAAAATAAAAATGAGAAAACACAGATGCGCATCTTGCGCATCTTCACTTGCTAGTCAACATTCTTGTAAAGTTTTGTGACCGTGGGTTAAATAGTAACAGAAATGGAATGAATAGCATCTATTGTTCTCTATTGTCCCCTAACTCTAACTCTAGCCACCTAGGTACTGATTCGTAAGCTCGGATGGATGGACGGACGGACGGAAAAGTGGAAATCTGTATGCCCACCTCCCAAGTGGGGATCATACAAATCAAACAATCAAATTCTAAAACAACTCGATCCATTTCTTCTTTTTTTACACCACCGGTGGCACTTGGTTCAAACGAATCTAGGACAAATGCCCCCCGGACAAATGCC
>JAWPHD010025078.1:0-17323 GCA_037043455.1 Cyrtodaria siliqua | reverse complement strand
GAATTGAACTGAACGTTTATAAATAGCTAAGGAATGTGCTAAAAATAGCTCACACACATTCAAAGGTCAAATAATGCTGATCCGTGTACATACACAGATAGATCGTTTACACATACGGCCCGATTGACATATGGATTATTTCAATTTATTTGCACAGAAGTAGAATTAAAACAGTGTTACAATCACGATCGTATACAATTCCAAGTTTTGCATGAGTGCGTAATTTACAAAATACAAACAAATAGATCTATTACAGTAGACAATGTAGAGAATTAAAATTGAAAAGTGGAACACACCAGCAAATGCCTGAAATGGGTCATGGCATTGTCTGCACTGTGGCCTATGTAAGTAAATACACTTTTAATTTCTGTATGACAAGTGTTTAACGTTGAAACATGTAAAACGGTGGTGGTTGATATATATTAACTTAATTCTGATAATTGTTTAGAACACATGAGTGATGAATAATTGATGAAAGTGTAAGCCTTGAAAATCTACTATTTGTTCATGAATGCCACCTGTGACTTACATTTTGGACAGTATCATCTTCTGGAAAGCACCACTTTCAATTCCAGTTGTGTTTTAAGTAAAATGTTATGGAATGCTGACATTGTTAGCATTGAGAAAGTTGGACAGAGTTATTAATATTAAAAACAAATGAAACAATATCATATATGACTTGTTTTTTTCAGGTCTGCTAAGACTAAGTTAGCCAGAGGCAGTGTGCAGTATTACCATAGCCAGATTCAGGTCAAATTTCCCAGTCTCACAGTATAACTACATCAAGAGCCTTGTATTAGCCAGTATGTAGTGTTATGATATTGTGTATACTATCTACATGTACTGGTAGAGGACTGCAGAGCATTGCTCTCACTGTTGTAACTTGATATATGATGGTAGATATGCATGCCTGTATATACTGTGTATATTGTTTAGTCTTATTAAAATAACCAGCAGAGTTAGACGTGTGTTCCTCTTTGATAGCATCCTAACACGAAACACAACATGGTGTCAGAATAAAGGGATTTAAATATTTCAATCAACGATTATAAAAAGATCTTGACTGGATTATTAGAAATTGGACATACTAATATAATAAATTAATTCGTAAAAAAAAACATCAAAATGGATTTATCTGGAATTCCGCAGCCAAAAATGGACTTTGACGATTCAAATCTTCCTGAGGCTTGGAAAAAGTTTCAGCAGCACGTGGAGTTAATTTTCAACGGTCCACTCAAAGGGAAAGATGAAGCCACCAGAATTTCATATTTGCTCTTGTGGGTTGGCGAAAAAGGGCGTGACATATACAATACGTGGGTATTATCAGAAGACGACAAAAAGTCTCTTACTGTGCATTACGAACGTTACAAAACATATGTCCAGCCAAAACTTAATCCAGTATTCGCTAGGTTTAAGTTCAACAACGAACTCCAAGGAAACGAATCCATTGAACAATATGTCACCAAGCTAAAGTTGTTAGCTAAAGACTGCAGTTTCAAGGACCAAGATGAGATGATACGCGACAGGATAGTATTTGGTGTTTCGTCCTCCAAAATACGAGAAAAACTCATCAACGTTGGAGCTGACTTGACACTAGAAAAAGCGTTGCAAATATCTCAAAGTTTTGAATATGCACAAGAGCAACTGAAGACCATGAGCAAAATGGCAGCCCCAAATGTTCATGCAGTTCGACATAAACCGAAGCAGCAGCAGCAACAACAACAACAACAACAACGCTATGGTACTGGGACCACTCAACAAAAGTCTATCAACAAACAGGCAAGGAATCCATTAATGAGGAAGTCATGCTCATCATCAGCATGTGGGAACTGTGGATATTCACATTCAAAACGTGATGTATGCCCCGCAAAAGGAAAGACATGTGACAAATGCAAAAAGCTTAATCACTTCGCCAAGGTGTGCAGATCAAAAACAGTGCATGATTTAAGTTCTAATGTGCAATGTGTTAAATTACAAGATAGTTATTTTGTTGATTCTGTACATAAATCAAAGGTTAGAGATGGCCAGGCTTTCGCAAATGTCAAGGTAGGTCCTGCTTCTTTCCCAATAGAATTTAAGCTTGACACTGGCAGCCAAGTTAACATTATTCCCAAGCATATGTATGACAAACTTAGGTTGTACCACCCTCTCCACGAACCACCCCGCACACTCTCTGATTATAATGGCGGTACCCTCAACACTGTAGTTTACTGTACTCTCCCATGTAAATATGGTAAATGCGAGCAAACCTTAGACTTTTACATTGTCAAGACACGCTCTCCTGCAATAATAGGACTCAAATCATGTGAGGAGTTAGGCCTCATAAAGTTAGTGTACTCAGTAGACCCTATAAAGTCACAAAATACTGACAGCATTCCTGTGACTAAGACAACTGTACTTAAGGAATATGCTGATGTGTTTCAAGGCATAGGTCTATTCCCTGGCGAATGCAACATTCACATTGACAAACAGGCTACCCCTGTTGTACATCCACCCAGACGTGTACCCGTTTCCCTACACGACAAAGTTAAGCAACAATTAGATTGTATGGAATCGGATGGTGTCATTGCCAAGGTCACGACGCCTACCGATTGGGTTAATTCCATGGTAATCGTGGAGAAGCCACAGTCTGGCAAACTCCGTATATGCCTCGATCCCAAGGATCTGAACAAGGCTATATCTAGACCACACTATCCTTTAAGAACACTAGAGGATATATTGCCCAAGCTGTCTGGTGCAAGATATTTTTCGAAGCTTGACGCTAGGTCTGGCTACTGGAATATAAAACTTTCACACAAGTCATCGTTCCTTACTACCTTTAATACCCCGTTTGGACGGTATAGGTATTTAAGACTTCCATTTGGACTCAAGTCAAGTCAAGATGAGTTCCAAAGGAAAATTGACGAATGTTTTGAGGGGTTAGATGGGATCGTCTCAATAGTTGACGACATCCTAGTAACTGGTCAAACACAGAAGGAGCATGACACAAACTTACGTAATGTAATGAAACGAGCTCGAGAAATGGGCATCAGGTTTAACGAGGAAAAACTTGAAGTAGGTGCTACAGAGGTACCATACTTCGGGCACATTTTGACTGCAGAAGGTCTCAAACCAGATCCATCAAAAGTGTCTGCCATTAATGACATGGATCCTCCCAAAAACCGTTCAGAATTAGAAACCATTCTTGGTATGGTCAATTTCTTATCAAAATTTGCACCAAACCTATCAACAGCCACAAGCCCTCTTAGGCAACTGTTATCCAAGAATGTAGAATTTGTATGGGACTCGCAGCATGACGCCGCGTTTTTGAAAGTCAAACAAATTATCACGGACGCACCTGTATTAGCGTATTATGACCCCAAAATACCGCTGACACTTCAGGTTGACAGTTCCAAGTTCGGGCTTGGAGCGACACTATTACAAAGAGGAAAACCTATTGCTTTTGCTTCTAAGTCTCTTACTCCCACGGAAGTAAATTACGCGCAAATTGAAAAGGAAATGTTTGCTATTCTCTTCGGATGCAAGCGATTTCACCAATTTGTCTATGGTAGAGACGTGACAGTAGAAAGTGACCATTTGCCAATAGAGTCTATCATGAAGAAGCCTCTTTATCAAGCTCCCGCAAGGTTACAGCGTATGATATTACAGTTACAGCGCTATAATATTAATGTTACACACGTTAGTGGTAAGAACATACCCGTAGCTGACACGCTGTCTAGGAAATTTCTCCCCGACACGTACCCTGGACTGTCTGATGGCATGGAGGTACAAGTTCATACTGTACTCTCTAATCTTCCCATAACTGACCGTAAACTAGACCAAATCAAAACTCAGACGGAGCTAGATCCGCAACTGTGCATACTCAAACATGTCATTCTACAAGGTTGGCCCGACACAAGAAAACAGTGTCCCTCTCACATTACAGAGTACTGGAATTACAGGGACGAAATGACTTGTATAGACGGACTGATTATGAAAGGTGACCGAATTGTAATTCCTCGAGCACTCAGGTCTCAAATGCTCGAAACTATACATTCAGGACATATGGGTATTGACAAAAGTCTACAGAGAGCACGTAGTTTGCTATTTTGGCCAAGAGTTACGTCAGAAATCAAAGAAATGATTTCAAAATGTTCAATCTGCCTTGAACGTAAAAATGCAAATACCAAAGAGCCACTAATGCCACACGATATACCTTCATATCCATGGCAAACAGTAGCAACAGATTTGTTTACCTTGGACGGTAACGATTATCTTATAGTCGTTGACTATTACTGTCGCTATTTTGAGCTTAAACAACTTCCCATGCCAAAAGTCGCACTGTTATTGACAGAATGAAAGGCATATTTGCAAGATTTGGAATTCCATACACTGTAGTTAGTGATGGAGGCCCGTGTTATTCATCGCACGAGTTTGACACATTTGCTAAAGATTGGGATTTCAAGCACGTTAATTCAAGTCCATATCACAGTCAAAGTAATGGCCTTGCAGAGAAAACTGTACAGACGGTCAAACGAATCTTGTCTAAGTCAAAAGCCGATAGAAAGGATCCACTTATTGGTATGCTTGAGTATCGTGCAACTCCTTTAGTTTGTGGTTATTCACCAGCGCAATTACTCATGGGTAAACAATTGCGTTCTGTCATTCCCACAATGCATCAACATCTGATCCCAGAAACACCCGATCACAAGAAAGTTAAGGAAACTATGCTTTCTCAAAAAAGTAAAGGGAAAAGCTATTATGATAGTAACTCAAATCCCTTACACCTCTTGAAATAGGTGAGTCAGTCAGACTTATTCAAAATAAGTTATGGAAACCTGCAATTGTCACTGAAAAACACAATGAGAGATCATATTCTGTAGAAACAAATGATGGCGCAAATTATCGCAGAAATCGTATTCACCTGATGAAAACCAATGAAAAACATCCATCATTTCCAGACCCTGATTAACTAAGTATAGACCAGCCATTGAATTACAATGAAATTGCAGAAACCCTCCCAGACCCTATTCCAGAACCTCAAGCCAGTGTATCAATAACCTCCCCAGCGAAACAGCCTGAGTCAGTTGATGTACAACAGACACACAATGTCTACAAAACACGCTATGGGCGTATAGTTAAACCTAAGGTCATAGAATCTATGTAAGAATACATTTACAATATAGAGTTCATGTGAAATGCCGGATTATCCTTATGAATTTATCTGAAACCATTGTCTAGCAATTATATGTTGATAAACAATAGACTATTATTAGGAAATTATTGTGACATTAACCATGAAATTGGACGCTCATACCGCCTGGTGTTTACATTAACAATTAGAGCTATCAACACTTATCTTGGACTAACAGTTAATTGTCAAGGGTGATTCATGAGGAATTTTACCAACATCAGCTGTGATCGTACCAGAGGACATTCACACCAATAAACTGGACATAGCGCTGCATTTAAGAAGAAAGATGTTATGATATTGTGTATACTATCTACATGTACTGGTAGAGGACTGCAGAGCATTGCTCTCACTGTTGTAACTTGATATATGATGGTAGATATGCATGCCTGTATATACTGTGTATATTGTTTAGTCTTATTAAAATAACCAGCAGAGTTAGACGTGTGTTCCTCTTTGATAGCATCCTAACACGAAACACAACATGTAGGTAAGCGCAGCTTCAAAAAATCTATGAATTTATCAATGTTTGTTCTTTGCAAAATATGTGGCATTGTGCACCAGTCCTGCACCACAGACATATTAATAATTTGTTATTAGGTCTGTGCCTGCACTTAGTCTCAGACTTTTTATACTAAAAATAAAAATGGTGTTTTACAGCACATCGACACATAAATAGGTCATATTATGCTTAGTACATATGTAAAATTAAATAAACAAAATACAAAGGTCCCTGTATTCCATCTAAATTATTAAACTTAACCAAGACCCCGACTTAACATAATGTGCTGGCATGGCCCAGCAATAGCATGGTGGATGATAGCAATCTGGAGCTTCCGGTTCAAGTCACACATGCACCACTGAGTTTCGTCTATGGTTTCGGGCAATACATCTTCCCTCAGTCTTGTTTGTTCCTCAGCCTCTTTTGTTTGATTGGGATTGAAACTGGGGAGTCTATCCTCCAAGCACGATAAACAACCATAGAAATTATTAATATATACATTAGTAAGAGTAAGACAGGTTCTCGAATTCCTATGTGTCATTTGGGGCGGCTCTAAATAAGGTATACCGGTAATAAATGTGTTGATTTAGCAGAAAACGATTATTTTTAATTTATTGTACATGTAAAAAAAGTTCTATAATCACTATTCATTTACATGACAGTTCTACAACTTGTTACCTATTTAAGTTGAAACAAAATATCATGTATGTCATTTTTATTTTCAGAGCCTGGAGTCCTGAGATGCTGGGAGTTAGCTGAAAATAGTTAGTGATGTCCCAATATATATGGGAGGATTTTATTGAAACAAGTAGTCACATATAACTTTTTACAACATTAACAACAGAATCAGAAATACTTAAACGAACAAGAATAGTATATAATAACAAGATGGTGTACAATATTTTTTTTTTTTTATGAATCATGAATCAGCAATACCTCATACGGACAGTACTAGCATCAACTTCAAGAAAAATATGTCTAGTAAGAGGATCACCAGTTCAGCCAGCACAATATCATATCAACATGCATATCCGACTGTAGACACAAGGTGGATCGTTGGCGACATTAACTGGATAGTTCATTGGAGTGGCTCAAAAATAAGGGCTCAATATGAAAATATAAATGTGTTTCTGTTAATCTGACCGGCCGTGGCCCAATTTATTTATTGATTAAAATGTTTTCTGAATTTTATTGGATTATATAAAAGTTTGTGGAATAACAGATGGCAGGAGGTGTATATTACCGGTTATACCCAGAAGAAAAGTGAGTGGTCTTCCTCACCAAAAAAATAACAAACAGATACATGTATATATATAGTTACCCCCACATATGATCAAATGGCTTGCACCATATAAACAATTACATATTAAACAGGACATGCAGCAATCTTCTTTTTTTTAAACTCCAAATGTTATAACTTATAATTTAAATATATGCAAGCGGGTGTAAAGTGAAAATAGATTACATTTTAATGGTTGATAAAAACTTGATAAATGCTGTGTGTCCCTTTAATAAATAAAACAATTATTGTATGATGCAATTTAATTTGTTATGTAATACCCTTTATATTTGTGATGTTTTGATGTAAATATTTGAAATAAAATGTTTTAAATCAAATAAATAATTCATTTTGATATCTGACTTGTTACATATTTTTTACTTAGTCATGAAAGATAATATTTAAGGCCTTAATATGTACCCTTAAAATGTTTATTGTTTACCATTGAAAGGGTGAGGGCGGCATATGGTGTTAGTTATCTGTGCGTCTATATCCTTCCACAGTTTTTAACCAATCTTTTCGAAACTTTACATGATCTTTATCTATGATGTCTAGAGGAGCATATCGATTTGCATCAAAATAAAATTTATTTATGAATATATATTCTTGCATAGTACAATTTTCCACGGATTGTTTTCAGTGCGTTCATTCAAGTCCCATAGACATATTGAGTTGAGATGTTCGGTTGGCATTTTATATTTGTATACATTCTCATCTTCACCTGTCACCGCTGCGGGTTCAATTCCACTGGGAGCTCAACTTGTAGGTGAGAAAGTGTCGATTTCTTACAGATAGCAGTAAGTACACAGTACTGGTTCTACCCAGGAAATATGGCCTAAAATGTGCTATAATGACATAAAACACAATTCAACTTTAAAAATATAAAGTAAAAGAAATTTATTTTCCTTCGATGCTATCAGTATAAGTATTACGACAGTGTTTCTGTCTGATAAAAAATTCATCTTAGGTTTCAACCGACAAATGGTCTATATTTAAACTTATACAAGTAAGATGGGGCCCTCAAAACCCTTTTATGTGTGGGATATATTCCACGGTTGATTCATGATACTAGCATTGGACAGCTATAGTACATATGACAGTGCTGAGTGCAGTTGCGGATGAATTGAATTGAATATTTAACGGCTCATCAACACAGTACAGGTTATTTAGAGCCGCCTCAGAGAGAGGGGAAGGATACATAGGAATCCGGGAACCGTGCACTACCCTTATTATCGAACAGATTCCTATGGTTCTTTAACATGCTCGGATGATAGACCTATAAGCGGGACCACCCTGTTTACGTCCCCATCCCGACGGATGCGGCTAGCAGGGAATGTGTCTTGCCCAAGAACACACCGACAAACTCAGTGGCACCCACCTCCGGTTACAAATCCGCTGCGCTACTGACTGCGCCAAGTTGCAGATGACAATTAGACACTGGACAGTCTAGTCAAAAACACAGCAACAAAATATTATCTGAATATGTTTAAGAATGTACTGTATGCTTGGAAGAGCTTTCAAAAACAAGACTAGCTTTCATGATTTTAGTTGGGGATGGGGGATGGGGCGCATCCTTTTAAATTCCAGTTCAGATGCCCTCCCCCTCCTTCTCTCCATCCCAACTCCCATCTTGAACAGTAGCGATTGTTACGTAAACTTTCCACATATGAGAGGGTGCCCAATACTAACGCTCCCATCAAATACGCGCCTGCAGTTCTTGCGAGGTCAGTCGAGTCAAAATTACAGTTAAATCAAACAATTCGTATTTTCGTGTACTTTTGATAAAGAAATAACATGCTTTCGTGATATGCAGCAAAATTCATGTAATGTGTGAGCTAAAACAACAATTCAAGTATCTCCTCGTACTTTATTTAACAAAAAAACACACGGTTGTTGTCATTTTAATCGTATTCTAAAGATGGCATCTTTTAGAGTTATCGCCCCCTCGCTTCGACATTTTACAAGGCGGGTCTGAATTTATCACGCAGTAGAGCTTCTAAAAAAAAAGTCGGTACAGACGAAAATCACGAAACCTAACGGGGAAATGAAATTTCATGATCAAAAATTGTCACAATTTTCCAAATTATGCGTTTTAAAAAATTCAAAATGGCGGACATTTTTTTTTTTTTGACGTTGCCGAAAGTTGACGTACTACTTTTCGTTGTCAAGCGTGGTTGCGATATTTGAAAGATGTAGGAAAATATTAAGGCTGCTCCCGTACTGTTATTACTATTTCGCGGCTCTTAGCAAGCACGAGCAAAAGTTCCCGTGCAATATCAATGCGTGCAATATCGTAGAATATTGCACGCTTAGCTCAATGCAAACTGAACGGGACAATATGAAAGTATACAATAAGTTTTTTTACACACTATTACTCAAACCGTGATTGGTCGGTATTTACGAAATACATCAAAAATATGATAACGTTAACACAAATTGTAATTACTATAAAAAAGCTCCTACTGCACTTAAATACTATTTTTGACTTCACTGCGACCTGCCTGTAGATAAACACAATAACGTTTTCTTTTGATTGTAATTCGAGAGATCAACGCAAAACCATGGTATCCTGTTTTTTATTTGTATATAGTTACGCTAGTTTCGGGTTCACTCGTCCACTTATCGGTATTTTATCATCTTGAACCCAATGATGCAATTTTCTATAATTGTTAAATGTTAGGAAAGGTGAAAAATAATTATAGTTAAAAGGGACTGAAGTCGGTCTAGAAAAGTAATTGGTGAAAAAAATAATAATTATGTACTTTAGTTATTAAGTTTGGTTGAACAATAATCAACAGTTAGTAGCTTGCAAAAACAGTCTGTCTTATGCTATTCTTATAATTAATATTAGACTGAACATGTTTAAGCTATGTTGAAAAACTAACAAGACAACGCGAGTTTCTAAAAAATCAATATTGCCGTGTGTTCCTTTAAATCACCAATATTAATTTATATGTTGTTTATATTGCTGGCATTTGTACATAATATAAATAAAAATGTAGTTCAATCGCAAAACAAGCATTTCATTCTTAGAATATCAGGTGAATTCATATGAATGATCAATGCAACAAAAACTAGGCGATTCATAAGTATGCTCGACCAAACTATTTTCTTACCAATAATTAACCGACTCTTTTATGGAGCCTTAAACCGACTCTTTTATGGAGCCTAGATTATTGTGTATGTACATAGAATATGTAACTGAAACAAATTCGTTGTATGTACATTGACTATGCAACTGAAACACATTATGCTGGCTGTATTCGCTGTATGTACATTGACTATGTAACTGAAACACATTACGCTGGCTGTGTCCGCTGTATGTACATTGACTATGTAAGTAAAACACATTATGCTGGCTGTATTCGCTGTATGTACATTGACTATGTAACTGAAACACATTATGCTGGCTATGTTCGCTGAATGTACATTGACTATGTAACTGAAACACATTCGCTGTATGTACATTGACTATATAACTGAAACACATTATGCTGGCTGTATTCGCTGTATGTACATTGACTAGGTAACTGAAACACATTATACTTGCTGTGTTCGCTGTATGTACATTGACTATGTAACTGAAACACATTATGCTGGCTGTGCTCGGTGTATGTACATTGACTATGTAACTGAAACACATTATGCTGGCTGTGCTCGCTGTATGTAGAGAGACTATGTAACAGAAACACATTATGATGGCTGTGCTCGCTGTATGTACATTGACTATGTAACTGAAACACATTATGCTGGCTGTGCTCGCTGTATGTACATTGACTATGTAACTGAAACACATTATGCTGGATGTGTTCGATGTATCTACATTGACTATGTACCTAAAAATTATTATGCTGGCTGTATTCGCTGTATGTACATTGACTATGCAACTGAAACACATTATGATGGCTGTATTCGCTGGATGTACATTGACTTTGTAACTGAAACACATTATGCTGGCTGTTTTCGCTGTATGTACATTGGCTATGTAACAGAAACACACTCGTTGTATGTACATTGACTATGTAACTGAAACACATTATGCTGGATGTGTTCGCTGTATCTACATTGACTATGTAACAGAAACACATTATGTTGGCTGTGTTCGCTGTATATACATTGACTATGTAACTGAAACACATTTGCTGTATGTTCATTGACTATATCACTGAAACACATTATGCTGGTTGTATTCGCTGTATGTACATTGACTATGTAACTGAAACACATTATGTAGGCTGTGTTCGCTGTATGTACATTGACTATGTAACTGAAACATATTATGCTGGCTGTGCTCGCTGTATGTACATTGACTATGTAACTGAAACACATTATGCTGGCTGTGCTCGCAGTATGTACATTGACTATGTAACTGAAACACATTATGCTGGCTGAGCTCGCTGTATGTACAGAGACTATGTAAAGAAACACATTATGCTGGCTGTATTCGCTCTATGTACATTGACTATGTAAATGAAACACATTATGCTGGCTGTATTCGCTGTATGTACATTGACTATGCAACTGAAACACATTATGCTGGCTGTATTCGATGTATGTACATTGACTTTGTAACTGAAACTGTCTGTATTCGCTGTATGTACAATGGCTATGAAAGAGAAACACACTCGTTGTATGTACATTGACTATGTAACTGAAACACATTATGCTGGCTGTATTCGCTGTATGTACATTGACTAGGTAACTGAAACACATTATACTTGCTGTGTTCGCTGTATGTACATTGACTATGTAACTGAAACACATTATGCTGGCTGTGCTCGCTGTATGTATATTGACTATGTAACTGAAACACATTATGCTGGCTGTGCTCGCTGTATGTAGAGAGACTATGTAACAGAAACACATTATGCTGGCTGTGCTCGCTGTATGTACATTGACTATGTAACTGAAACACATTATGCTGGCTGTGCTCGCTGTATGTATATTGACTATGTAACTGAAACACATTATGCTGGATGTTTTCGATGTATCTACATTGACTATGTACCTAAAAATTATTATACTGGCTGTATTCGCTGTATGTACATTGACTATGCAACTGAAACACATTATGCTGGCTGTATTCGCTGGATGTACATTGACTTTGTAACTGAAACACATTATGCTGGCTGTTTTCGCTGTATGTACATTGGCTATGTAACAGAAACACACTCGTTGTATGTACATTGACTATGTAACTGAAACACATTATGCTGGATGTGTTCGCTGTATCTACATTGACTATGTAACAGAAACACATTATGTTGGCTGTGTTCGCTGTATATACATTGACTATGTAACTGAAACACATTTGCTGTATGTTCATTGACTATATCACTGAAACACATTATGCTGGTTGTATTCGCTGTATGTACATTGACTATGTAACTGAAACACGTTATGCAGGCTGTGTTCGCAGTATGTACATTGACTATGTAACTGAAACACATTATGCTGGCTGTGCTCGCTGTATGTACATTGACTATGTAACTGAAACACATTATGCTGGCTGTGCTCGCAGTATGTACATTGACTATGTAACTGAAACACATTATGCAGGCTGTGTTCGCAGTATGTACATTGACTATGTAACTGAAACACATTATGCTGGCTGTGCTCGCTGTATGTACATTGACTATGTAACTGAAACACATTATGCTGGCTGTGCTCGCAGTATGTACATTGACTATGTAACTGAAACACATTATGCTGGTTGTGCTCGCTGTATGTACAGAGACTATGTAAAGAAACAAATTATGCTGGCTGTATTCGCTCTATGTACATTGACTATGTAACTGAAACATATTATTCTGGCTGTATTCGCTGTATGTACATTGAATATGCAACTGAAACACATTATGCTGGCTGTATTCGCTGTATGTACATTGACTTTGTAACTGAAACACATTATGCTGGCTGTATTCGCTGTATTTACAATGGCTAAGTAACAGAAACACACTCGTTGTATATACATTGACTATGTAACTGAAACACATTATGCTGGCTGTATTCGCTGTATGTACATTGACTAGGTAACTGAAACACATTATACAAGCTGTGTTCGCTGTATGTACATTGACTATGTAACTGAAACACATTATGCTGGCTGTGCTCGCTGTATGTACATTGACTTTGTAACTGAAACACATTATGCTGGCTGTGCTCGCTGTATGTAGAGAGACTATGTAACTGAAACACATTATGCTGACTGTATTCGCTCTATGTACATTGACTATGTAACTGAAACACATTATGCTGGATGTGTTCGCTGTATCTACATTGACTGTGTACCTAGAACACATTATGCTGGCTGTATTCGCTGTATGTATATTGACTATGTTACTGAAACACATTTTGCTGGCTGTGTTAGCTTTATGTACATTGACAAGGTAGCTGAAACACATTTGCTGTATGAACATTGGCTATGTAACAGAAACACATTATGCTGGCTGTATTCGCTGTATGTACATTGACTATGTAACTGAAACATATCATGTTGGCTGTGTTCGCTGTATGTACATTGACTATGTAACTGAAACACATTATGCTGGCTGTATTCGCTGTATATACATTGACTATGTAACTGAAACATATCATGTTGGCTGTGTTCGCTGTATGTACATTGACTATGTAACTGAAACACATTATGCTGGCTGTGCTCGCTGTATGTACATAGACTATGTAACAGAAACACATTATGCTGGCTATATTCCCTGTATGTACATTGACTATGTAACTGAAACACATTATGCTGGCTGTTTTCGCTGTATGTACATTTACTATGTAACTGAAACACATTATGCTGGCTGTATTCGCTGTATGTACATTGACTTTGTAACTGAAACACGTTATGCTGGCTGTATTCGCTGTATGTACATTGACTTTGTAACAGAAACACGTTATGCTGGCTGTGCTCGCAGTATGTACATTGACTATGTAACTGAAACACATTATGCTGGCTGAGCTCGCTGTATGTACAGAGACTATGTACAAGAAACACATTATGCTGGCTGTATTCGCTCTATGTACATTTACTATGTAAATGAAACACATTATGCTGGCTGTATTCGCTGTATGTACATTGACTATGCAACTGAAACACATTATGCTGGCTGTATTCGCTGTATGTACATTGACTTTGTAACTGAAACACATAATACTGTCTGTATTCGCTGTATGTACAATGGCTATGAAAGAGAAACACACTCGTTGTATGTACATTGACTATGTAACTGAAACACATTATGCTGGCTGTATTCGCTGTATGTACATTGACTAGGTAACTGAAACACATTATACTTGCTGTGTTCGCTGTATGTACATTGACTATGTAACTGAAACACATTATGCTGGCAGTGCTCGCTGTATGTACATTGACTATGTAACTGAAACACATTATGCTGGCTGTGCTCGCTGTATGTAGAGGGACTATGTAACAGAAACACATTATGCTGGCTGTGCTCGCTGTATGTACATTGACTATGTAACTGAAACACATTATGCTGGCTGTGCTCGCTGTATGTACATTGACTATGTAACTGAAACACATTATGCTGGATGTGTTCGATGTATCTACATTGACTATGTACCTAAAAATTATTATACTGGCTGTATTCGCTGTATGTACATTGACTATGCAACTGAAACACATTATGCTGGCTGTATTCGCTGGATGTACATTGACTTTGTAACTGAAACACATTATGCTGGCTGTTTTCGCTGTATGTACATTGGCTATGTAACAGAAACACACTCGTTGTATGTACATTGACTATGTAACTGAAACACATTATGCTGGATGTGTTCGCTGTATCTACATTGACTATGTAACAGAAACACATTATGTTGGCTGTGCTCGCAGTATGTACATTGACTATGTAACTGAAACACATTATGCTGGCTGAGCTCGCTGTATGTACAGAGACTATGTAAAGAAACACATTATGCTGGCTGTATTCGCTCTATGTACATTGACTATGTAAATGAAACACATTATGCTGGCTGTATTCGCTGTATGTACATTGACTATGCAACTGAAACACATTATGCTGGCTGTATTCGCTGTATGTACATTGACTTTGTAACTGAAACACATAATACTGTCTGTATTCGCTGTATGTACAATGGCTATGAAAGAGAAACACACTCGTTGTATGTACATTGACTATGTAACTGAAACACATTATGCTGGCTGTATTCGCTGTATGTACATTGACTAGGTAACTGAAACACATTATACTTGCTGTGTTCGCTGTATGTACATTGACTATGTAACTGAAACACATTATGCTGGCTGTGCTCGCTGTATGTACATTGACTATGTAACTGAAACACATTATGCTGGCTGTGCTCGCTGTATGTAGAGGGACTATGTAACAGAAACACATTATGCTGGCTGTGCTCGCTGTATGTACATTGACTATGTAACTGAAACACATTATGCTGGCTGTGCTCGCTGTATGTACATTGACTATGTAACTGAAACACATTATGCTGGATGTGTTCGATGTATCTACATTGACTATGTACCTAAAAATTATTATACTGGCTGTACTCGCTGTATGTACATTGACTATGCAACTGAAACACATTATGCTGGCTGTATTCGCTGGATGTACATTGACTTTGTAACTGAAACACATTATGCTGGCTGTTTTCGCTGTATGTACATTGGCTATGTAACAGAAACACACTCGTTGTATGTACATTGACTATGTAACTGAAACACATTATGCTTGATGTGTTCGCTGTATCTACATTGACTATGTAACAGAAACACATTATGTTGGCTGTGTTCGCTGTATATACATTGACTATGTAACTGAAACACATTTGCTGTATGTTCATTGACTGTATCACTGAAACACATTATGCTGGTTGTATTCGTGTATGTACATTGACTATGTAACTGAAACACATTATGCAGGCTGTGTTCGCAGTATGTACATTGACTATATTACTGAAACACATTATGCTGGCTGTGCTCGCTGTATGTACATTGACTATGTAACTGAAACACATTATGCTGGCTGTGCTCCCAGTATGTACATTGACTATGTAACTGAAACACATTATGCAGGCTGTGTTCGCAGTATGTACATTGACTATGTAACTGAAACACATTATGCTGGCTATGCTCGCTGTATGTACATTGACTATGTAACTGAAACACATTATGCTGGCTGTGCTCGCAGTATGTACATTGACTATGTAACTGAAACACATTATGCTGGTTGTGCTCGCTGTATGTACAGAGACTATGTAAAGAAACACATTATGCTGGCTGTATTCGCTCTATGTACATTGACTATGTAACTGAAACATATTATTCTGGCTGTATTCGCTGTATGTACATTGACTATGCAACTGAAACACATTATGCTGGCTGTATTCGCTGTATGTACATTGACTTTGTAACTGAAACACATTATGCTGGCTGTATTCGCTGTATTTACAATGGCTAAGTAACAGAAACACACTCGTTGTATATACATTGACTATGTAACTGAAACACATTATGCTGGCTGTATTCGCTGTATGTACATTGACTAGGTAACTGAAACACATTATACAAGCTGTGTTCGCTGTATGTACATTGACTATGTAACTGAAACACATTATGCTGGCTGTGCTCGCTGTATGTACATTGACTTTGTAACTGAAACACATTATGCTGGCTGTGCTCGCTGTATGTAGAGAGACTATGTAACTGAAACACATTATGCTGACTGTATTCGCTCTATGTACATTGACTATGTAACTGAAACACATTATGCTGGATGTGTTCGCTGTATCTACATTGACTGTGTACCTAGAACACATTATGCTGGCTGTTTTCGCTGTATGTACATTGACTAGGTAGCTGAAACACATTTGCTGTATGAACATTGGCTATGTAACAGAAACACATTATGCTGGCTGTATTCGCTGTATGTACATTGACTATGTAACTGAAACATATCATGTTGGCTGTGTTCGCTGTATGTACATTGACTATGTAACTGAAACACATTATGCTGGCTGTATTCGCTGTATGTACATTGACTATGTAACTGAAACATATCATGTTGGCTGTGTTCGCTGTATGTACATTGACTATGTAACTGAATCACATTATGCTGGCTGTGCTCGCTGTATGTACATAGACTTTGTAACAGAAACACATTATGCTGGCTATATTCCCTGTATGTACATTGACTATGTAACTGAAACACATTATGCTGGCTGTATTCGCTGTATGTACATTTACTATGTAACTGAAACACATTATGCTGGCTGTATTCGCTGTATGTACATTGACTTTGTAACTGAAACACGTTATGCTGGCTGTATTTGCTGTATGTACATTGACTTTGTAACAGAAACACGTTAT
>JAWPHD010025077.1:0-17325 GCA_037043455.1 Cyrtodaria siliqua | reverse complement strand
CCGGCGAAAGCTAGAAGACAATGGGTTTTATAGCAAACATTACGCCCAAATCATTATTTGCCCCGTTCAGTCCGTGACAAACGTGGCTAAATCTACAGTATTGAATCTACACGCGAGGCCCTTATACAATTTTGCCGTTTAAGGAAAATATACCTATACGTTTACATGCATTAGCACAAAACTAAACTTATGACACGGCCTCTCTGGCGGCCACTTAAAATGTGCACGCTTTTACGTGTTACATGAATAGATCATGAATATTGTGAAATTGTTTCACCTCGAACAATAGATTTTGGGTGTAACCGATACAAGAGCTATATACGACCAGTACGCTCTACCCGTGACATTTTGTGACAACATCTCCCCACTTAAAGAAAGTGCTACACTTTTAAAATTCAACAAAATGATAATTAATATTTACACGTTAAGAAACTATTAATTCTTCTGAGCAAACGAGCGACAAAACGTACAAGCTGATCGCTCAATCGCTTGAGTATGTTAACTATTACCACTGCAGTTATAACCTAATATAATATGTAATTACAATTTCAACACTATTCTACAATTGTACACTACCCTGTCGTAACATATACTACTATTGTACAATACACTGCAATACACTATTGTATTAAACCGGTCATTATGTGCGGCGACTTAAATAGTCTGCCCCAATATTGTGCTTTCCACGATCTATTACCCCGACTTTACGGTTACTAATAACACTACTTCCTGTCACTACAAGAACTCCAACTTTACACATCGCATCCATCGCATTACCAGTATATTGTTTGCGAAATGGAGTAGGGTCTCTCGTTTCCCTAATCGGCTTTGCTAACGTGTGCTTAAAGCTACACTGCACTACATCTGTTGGTCTCGACTTATCGGACCGAACAGTACTACACTCAGAGTCTAAACGACTTACCTCGCGTTTCTCTGCTACACTAAGCATGCCCGATATATCTACATCGGCTGCTGTCTCCTTACCTACACTAGTGGGAGAATATGTGGGACTAGTGTCCTCACTACTGCCTTCCTCACTATCCTCAATAACTGCAACATTAACTACATTTAATACCCTTGTTGCACATTATCGGTTCTACTGATATACTCTTTCAGCATATTCGCATGAAAGGTCTTTAACTTTCCGTTTATCTCGATACGGTAATCCATAGTGTTCACTATCCCTCTAACGTAAAACGGACCTTTCCATTGTAATAACAACTTGTTATTGTCGGTCGGGAGTAACAGTAACACCTGGTCATCTATCTTAACCTTCCTAGCTCTAGCTTTCTGGTCATAGTACCGTTTGTACTTGGTACTTGCCTTAACTAACTGACTTTGAGCTATCTTACAAGTCTCCTCTAGTTTCTCCTTCAGATCTAAAACATACTGATATGTAGTCTTAACCTCATCACTATCTACTTCACCTGCCCACATCTCTCTAAGAATCCTCATGGGACCTCTAACTGACCTACCGTACAATAACTCAAACGGAGAAAATCCTAAACTCTCTTGTGGAACCTCTCTAAATGCAAACAATAAAGCATTGAGATACTTGTCCCAATCTTTGGGTCTCTCGGTACACATACGCCGTAACATTTGCTTTAACGTCCCGTTAAATCGTTCGACTAACCCGTTACACATAGGGTGATATGGTGTTGTCATGATTTGACGCAAAGACAATAACCTGCTTACTTCAGCCATAAGTTCTGACGTAAACTGTGACCCACAATCAGTCAGCATTTCCTCTGGTACACCTAGCCTACTGAACATATCAACTAATGCCTCAGCTACTCTCTCAGTTTCAATTGAGGGCAATGCGACTGCCTCCGGATACCTAGTTGCATAGTCTACCATGGTTAAAATGTACCTATTTTTCCTATCCGACACTGGAAAAATTGGTCCAACTATGTCTACGGCTACCCTCTTAAATGGTGTATCTATCAGTGGCATCTGACCTAAATGTACTTTGGTCACTCGACCTTTTGGTACTGTCCTTTGGCATACATCGCAGGACCTACAATACCTAGTTACATCTCCACTAACGCCTGGCCAATAAAATTCTGCAATACTCTATCTGACGTTTTCTTTACGCCTAAATGACCTCCCATAATCGACTCATGAGCTACCTTAAGCACTGTCGTTCTATACTGGGTAGGAACCACTAATTGGTGAAACTGTCTACTACCACTATCTTCAAATTCTCTGTACAATAACCTATTCTTATGTACAAACTTACAACTACCGGACCCTTTACACTTCTTCACTACACCATCCTTGGCCTTCACCTTTACAAGGACCTAATGACTCGTCTTGAGTTTGTGCTTCTATAAACTCCGCTTTGGATATGTCACCTACGGCTGCAGGAACCTTTAATTTTCTATAAGCCTGAGCTTGCTTCTGAACCTGCGCTCTAGTCTCTACGGCATTACTTATGCTACTTCTAAAATCGGACATTACCGGAAGTACTGAACCTTCTATGTTCCCCATCGTTAAATCATACATCGGGTCGTCCATACATAGTGCCTCTGTAGTCCCTTTAAAGAAAGGTGTATCGACCTCTATTCTCGCTATTGGCACGTGCTCTACCGACTTATTTAACAACATACACGGTGACTGTTTACCTACCAACTGGTCATCCGTAACTAAACTACGCCTAACTACCACACCTGTACAACCTGTATCCCTCATTACAATTACGTCCGTGCCATTCACTCTACCATCTGCCGTTGGAAGATTTGCATACGGAAAGAGACATGTTCCGATCTTCGTCATTACACCATCCGCTTTAACACAACAGCTACTACTCTCGGTTTTAATAACCGGACTATTACTACCTCTGCCTCTACCTCGGTTTTGACCACCTCTACCTCTACCGAAATTCCATGGGTTGTTAAAACCTTGGTTCTGACTCCCTACATTGTTGTCCACTCTACTATTTTCACTAAAATTGTCTACGACAGCGGACACTTTCACCGCTTTCCTACACTCATGTGAAGCATGATTCCCATTACAGTGACGACAACGAATAAAAGGTCTACCTATGTTACCACTATTGCTACCTCCTCTAGCACCCATCGAACTACCTCCACCTCTATAGTTTCCACTCTGGCCTTTCTGTTTATGATCGTCCCCTTGCCTATCTCTAAAAGTTCTGTCTTTCGACACTACACTATGAGCTCCACCTCGAGCCTCGGCAAACTGATCTGCTTGTGTTGCCATTTCTCCTACACTAGCTAATTTTCTTTCTTTGAGAAATAAGAACAGATCTCTACTACAAACATTGAATAGCTGGTCCCGCAACAAGAAATCTACGAGGCCCTGATAAGTCTGCGCTACCTTCCCTAACTCTAACCACCTATCTAAGTAATTTCTAGACCTACTAATAAACTGAATAAATGACTCGCCTTTCTCAGGCAGACACGCTCTAAACCGCTTTCTAAAACCTTCTTCAGTTAACTCAAATCTCTTTAAAAGAGCATCCTTTAACTTGTCATAGTCAAGAGCATCTAAACTAGGTAATCTAGAAAATACATCTAAGGCCTTGCCTCTCAATAACGCACTTAAATGAACTGCCCACTTATCTTTGGTCCATTCCTGTAACTCAGCATAACGTTCGAACCGTAACAAGTAACTGTCCATGTTATCTTTGTCAGCATCAAAGTATGGTAACTTCGAACCTTTTAACTTCCCAGAATAACTATCTTTCCCTTCAGTTTTACTTTCCTTACTATGTGTCTTAGCTGCTTCCAACTCTAAAGCTAACTTATGCTCAAACTCTTTTTGCTCCCTTTCCATTATCATCTTAGCCTTAGCTAGTCTACCATCTGTTTCGAACCTCTCATGTTCTAACTCTTGCTTCTCCTTTACTATTCTACTTTCTAATTCTACCTTCTCTTTATCATCATCTCGCTTCTCTTTAGCTAATCTACTTTCGAATTCTAGCTTCTCTTTAGCTAACCTACCTTCTAATTCTAACTTCTCTGTGGATAGTCTACTTTCTAATTCTAGCTTCTCTTTAGCTAATCTACTTTCTACTTCTAACCTATCTTTCTCAGTTTCTAGCTTCTCTTTAGCTAACCTATTTTCGAATTCTAACCTATCTTTCTCTTCATCCCTTTCCCGCTTTGCTAATTCTCTTTCCTTAAGTCTAAATTCCCTTTCCCTAGCCTGTTCGTCTTTAACAAAGGTTCTAAGCTCCTCTCCAGCATACCCTAACTCCTTACCCATTTCCGTAAGATCCTTTATGGACGTCATGTCTATAGACATTGTGAACTACACACTACGATAATTACAATACACACGTCACTAATAATTCTACTCAACTAACTACTAATGGTAAGTCACTGTGTCCTCAGTAAATACCTGGGCATCATCATAGGACAAGTTACATACACATTTGTACTAGCGCTAACTACTAACGATTATGTGTAGATAGTATCTAGCTTCCACAAAACATATGCACTACATAAAATATCTTAATTTGATATTGGACATAAACCTTAAACAATCATCGAAATGTGTATAACATGTACATGTATATTTACTTCTCCCATCAATATAAGTATACTCGAGTGTCACAGCATGAGTAGAACGTCTTGTTAGCCAACCTAATTGGATACTATGTGTATATCAAGGGAGGTAAAAACAAACACCCAAATTATTGAGCAAAAGTGCCTCAGACCCACTCGTGTAGACCACTGCGACCTCGCGCCAAGGAAAGAACGGACAAAACAACAGTTTGGACTCACCCTACCCTTGTCGTGTCTTGACTTGTCTTCCAAGCAGTAGCCGTGATCGTCGACAGTCGCCTTGATGGATCAGAGGGTGGTACACAATTCTAAAATAATAAGTAGAGATTTAGTATATCATCATAAAGATCACTTATTGATTCTTTCCCTCCGTAGTCGCCCAAAATCCCACTTCTGACACCAGTTGTCACAGGATGACCTTAGTGGTTGGGCTAACTCAGGAAAGAATCAATGACGGTGAATGCATTTACATAAGTTTAATGCAACTTTTAAAATATGTTTAATATATATACAATTATCTAAAAAAACAAGCGAATACACAAATGAACTATGAAAAGAATGTTCTCCTGAACGTTTAAGACGTTCTTAGTATTGTTATAAATACTGAATGTCTAAGACACTGAAGTGTTGTTAACGCTATAACAATGTTGATCTAGCGCGATAACTGTGATGCGCGAGAGCTCATGAAGATGACGATGCGCGAATTCAATGGATGATTGTCATCAAATGCCTTCTGTAAGGGTTGATGACACGATGCAATGATAGTTAATCTCCACTGAGATTGTGAATGATATTCCTCCAGTGAGGATTGGTAACGGGCCCACCTTGTGTCCCGGGGGTTGTCGTTAGTAAAACCTGGCTGCGCAGGTACGGGGACCGTCTCCACCGCTTGTAACGTTATTCGTGGAAGCTTAGCTCCACTCCTGGATATCCAAACCTAGATGGCTTACTCCAACCCTGGATGGCTTATATCCTGGATGGCTTAGATCCACACCTGGATGGCTAATATCCAACCCTGGATGGCTTATATCCTGGATGGCTTAGTCCAACCCTGGATGGCTTATATCCTGGATGGCTTATATCCTGGATGGCTTAGGCTGTAATTATACATACGTTTTAGCTGTCGGTTTACAAACATAACAATCTTGCATAATTATCATTACCCAAACAAATCATTATTCAATCAATATATGTAAGCTGTACTAATGATGAGTAGCAATGTATACATATTCTACAACGCCATGTATACGCTATGTACGTCGCTGTTAATCAATGCCCCTAATACATGTAATATAAACATGATCAAATAACTCATATATTACACTCACTGAGTTATGTTTGCACGCAATGTTAACAATCGTGTATTACAATCACTGAGTTATACGCCAACGTTAACTAATGCACCTATTATCCACTGTTATCAAATTAATATTGTTTTACAATTAATGATCAATTACAATAATTACATCTAATAAAGTAACTTCAAACTCATATGCTAGTCTAAAGTTATGTTTGAGAAACATCAATGCTAACCGGATGTCGTAACCGCCAAACAAGATGGCGCCGCCCACTGAATACAAATATACGATAAAAGTTTAATAAAACTACTAACCACATGTTGCCTGTGAAATTTGCCGTCCAATCTCTGTTCCAACAAAGTACTTTCGATGATCCCGGCGAAAGCTAGAAGACAATGGGTTTTATAGCAAACATTACGCCCAAATCATTATTTGCCCCGTTCAGTCCGTGACAAACGTGGCTAAATCTACAGTATTGAATCTACACGCGAGGCCCTTATACAATTTTGCCGTTTAAGGAAAATATACCTATACGTTTACATGCATTAGCACAAAACTAAACTTATGACACGGCCTCTCTGGCGGCCACTTAAAATGTGCACGCTTTTACGTGTTACATGAATAGATCATGAATATTGTGAAATTGTTTCACCTCGAACAATAGATTTTGGGTGTAACCGATACAAGAGCTATATACGACCAGTACGCTCTACCCGTGACATTTTGTGACACCATGACAAGCCAACAATGCGTTCCACCGTAAGTTTTTCATATGTATACGTACTTTCAACAGATATGCACAAGTCAGAAATGAAACGGACACTCTATGGCACGCAGAATGATACTTGTTGACATTTCATTGCCAAGGGACGTAATACGGGTACGGGAAAATAGGACAAACAGAGATAACTTAGATTTTTACGCGATCTGATAGTACATATGATTATTATTCATAATAGTAATACGTATAGAATATGTACAATATTATCTGGCTTGTTGTTATCATTGTTAATATGACTATTGTTATAAATATTGCAGCAAACCTGTATCAAGACACAACGTTAATCGCTTCTCAAGTGAGCCCAGAAGTTGCATGTACACGCCATGACAAGCCAACAATGCGTTCCACCGTAAGTTTTTCATATGTATACGTACTTTCAACAGATATGCACAAGTCAGAAATGAAACGGGCACTCTATGGCACGCAGAATGATACTTGTTGACATTTCATTGCCAAGGGACGTAATACGTGTACGGGAAAATAGGACAAACAGAGATAACTTAGATTTTTACGCGATCTGATAGTACATATGATTATTATTCATAATAGTAATACGTAAAGAATATGTACAATATTATCTGGCTAGTTGTTATGATTGTTAATATGACTATTGTTATAATTATTGCAGCAAACCTGTATCAAGACACAACGTTAATCGCTTCTCAAGTGAGCCCAGAAGTTGCATGTACAAGCCACGACAAGCCAACAATGCGTTCCACCGTAAGTTTTTCATATGTATACGTACTTTCAACAGATATGCACAAGTCAGAAATGAAACGGGCACTCTATGGCACGCAGAATGATACTTGTTGACATTTCATTGCCAAGGGACGTAATACGTGTACGGGAAAATAGGACAAACAGAGATAACTTAGATTTTTACGCGATCTGATAGTACATATGATTATTATTCATAATAGTAATACGTATAGAATATGTACAATATTATCTGGCTTGTTGTTATGATTGTTAATATGACTATTGTTATAATTATTGCAGCAAACCTGTATCAAGACACAACGTTAATCGCTTCTCAAGTGAGCCCAGAAGTTGCATGTACACGCCATGACAAGCCAACAATGCGTTCCACCGTAAGTTTTTCATATGTATACGTACTTTCAACAGATATGCACAAGTCAGAAATGAAACGGGCACTCTATGGCACGCAGTATGATACTTGTTGACATTTCATTGCCAAGGGACGTAATACGTGTACGGGAAAATAGAACAAACAGAGATAACTTAGATTTTTACGCGATCTGATAGTACATATGATTATTATTCATAATAGTAATACGTAAAGAATATGTACAATATTATCTGGCTAGTTGTTATGATTGTTAATATGACTATTGTTATAATTATTGCAGCAAACCTGTATCAAGACACAACGTTAATCGCTTCTCAAGTGAGCCCAGAAGTTGCATGTACAAGCCATGACAAGCCAACAATGCGTTCCACCGTAAGTTTTTCATATGTATACGTACTTTCAACAGATATGCACAAGTCAGAAATGAAACGGTCACTCTATGGCACGCAGAATGATACTTGTTGACATTTCATTGCCAAGGGACGTAATACGTGTACGGGAAAATAGAACAAACAGAGATAACTTAGATTTTTACGCGATCTGATAGTACATATGATTATTATTCATAATAGTAATACGTAAAGAATATGTACAATATTATCTGGCTAGTTGTTATGATTGTTAATATGACTATTGTTATAATTATTGCAGCAAACCTGTATCAAGACACAACGTTAATCGCTTCTCAAGTGAGCCCAGAAGTTGCATGTACAAGCCATGACAAGCCAACAATGCGTTCCACCGTAAGTTTTTCATATGTATACGCACTTTCAACAGATATGCACACATCAGAAATGAAACGTGCACTCTATGGCACGCAGAATGATACTTGTTGACATTTCATTGCCAAGGGACGTAATACGTGTACGGGAAAATAGGACAAACAGAGATAACTTAGATTTTTACGCGATCTGATAGTACATATGATTATTATTCATAATAGTAATACGTAAAGAATATGTACAATATTATCTGGCTTGTTGTTATGATTGTTAATATGACTATTGTTATAATTATTGCAGCAAACCTGTATCAAGACACAACGTTAATCGCTTCTCAAGTGAGCCCAGAAGTTGCACGTACAAGCCATGACAAGCCAACAATGCGTTCCACCGTAAGTTTTTCATATGTATACGTACTTTCAACAGATATGCACAAGTCAGAAATGAAACGGGCACTCTATGGCACGCAGAATGATACTTGTTGACATTTCATTGCCAAGGGACGTAATACGTGTACGGGAAAATAGGACAAACAGAGATAACTTAGATTTTTACGCGATCTGATAGTACATATGATTATTATTCATAATAGTAATACGTATAGAATATGTACAATATTATCTGGCTTGTTGTTATGATTGTTAATATGACTATTGTTATAATTATTGCAGCAAACCTGTATCAAGACACAACGTTAATCGCTTCTCAAGTGAGCCCAGAAGTTGCATGTACAAGCCATGACAAGCCAACAATGCGTTCCACCGTAAGTTTTTCATATGTATACGTACTTTCAACAGATATGCACAAGTCAGAAATGAAACGGGCACTCTATGGCACGCAGAATGATACTTGTTGACATTTCATTGCCAAGGGACGTAATACGTGTACGGGAAAATAGGACAAACAGAGATAACTTAGATTTTTACGCGATCTGATAGTACATATGATTATTATTCATAATAGTAATACGTATAGAATATGTACAATATTATCTGGCTTGTTGTTATGATTGTTAATATGACTATTGTTATAATTATTGCAGCAAACCTGTATCAAGACACAACGTTAATCGCTTCTCAAGTGAGCCCAGAAGTTGCATGTACAAGCCATGACAAGCCAACAATGCGTTCCACCGTAAGTTTTTTGATATGTATACGTACTTTCAACAGATATGCACAAGTCAGAAATGAAACGGGCACTCTATGGCACGCAGAATGATACTTGTTGACATTTCATTGCCAAGGGACGTAATACGTGTACGGGAAAATAGGACAAACAGAGATAACTTAGATTTTTACGCGATCTGATAGTACATATGATTATTATTCATAATAGTAATACGTATAGAATATGTACAATATTATCTGGCTTGTTGTTATGATTGTTAATATGACTATTGTTATAATTATTGCAGCAAACCTGTATCAAGACACAACGTTAATCGCTTCTCAAGTGAGCCCAGAAGTTGCATGTACACGCCATGACAAGCCAACAATGCGTTCCACCGTAAGTTTTTCATATGTATACGTACTTTCAACAGATATGCCCAAGTCAGAAATGAAACGGGCACTCTATGGCACGCAGAATGATACTTGTTGACATTTCATTGCCAAGGGACGTAATACGTGTACGGGAAAATAGAACAAACAGAGATAACTTAGATTTTTACGCGATCTGATAGTACATATGATTATTATTCATAATAGTAATACGTAAAGAATATGTACAATATTATCTGGCTAGTTTTTATGATTATTAATATGACTATTGTTATAATTATTGCAGCAAACCTGTATCAAGACACAACGTTAATCGCTTCTCAAGTGAGCCCAGAAGTTGCATGTACAAGCCATGACAAGCCAACAATGCGTTCCACCGTAAGTTTTTCATATGTATACGTACTTTCAACAGATATGCACAAGTCAGAAATGAAACGGGCACTCTATGGCACGCAGAATGATACTTGTTGACATTTCATTGCCAAGGGACGTAATACGTGTACGGGAAAATAGAACAAACAGAGATAACTTAGATTTTTACGCGATCTGATAGTACATATGATTATTATTCATAATAGTAATACGTAAAGAATATGTACAATATTATCTGGCTTGTTGTTATGATTGTTAATATGACTATTGTTATAATTATTGCAGCAAACCTGTATCAAGACACAACGTTAATCGCTTCTCAAGTGAGCCCAGAAGTTGCACGTACAAGCCATGACAAGCCAACAATGCGTTCCACCGTAAGTTTTTCATATGTATACGTACTTTCAACAGATATGCACAAGTCAGAAATGAAACGGGCACTCTATGGCACGCAGAATGATACTTGTTGACATTTCATTGCCAAGGGACGTAATACGTGTACGGGAAAATAGGACAAACAGAGATAACTTAGATTTTTACGCGATCTGATAGTACATATGATTATTATTCATAATAGTAATACGTATAGAATATGTACAATATTATCTGGCTTGTTGTTATGATTGTTAATATGACTATTGTTATAATTATTGCAGCAAACCTGTATCAAGACACAACGTTAATCGCTTCTCAAGTGAGCCCAGAAGTTGCACGTACAAGCCATGACAAGCCAACAATGCGTTCCACCGTAAGTTTTTCATATGTATACGTACTTTCAACAGATATGCACAAGTCAGAAATGAAACGGGCACTCTATGGCACGCAGAATGATACTTGTTGACATTTCATTGCCAAGGGACGTAATACGTGTACGGGAAAATAGGACAAACAGAGATAACTTAGATTTTTACGCGATCTGATAGTACATATGATTATTATTCATAATAGTAATACGTAAAGAATATGTACAATATTATCTGGCTTGTTGTTATGATTGTTAATATGACTATTGTTATAATTATTGCAGCAAACCTGTATCAAGACACAACGTAAATCGCTTCTCAAGTGAGCCCAGAAGTTGCATGTACAAGCCATGACAAGCCAACAATGCGTTCCACCGTAAGTTTTTCATATGTATACGTACTTTCAACAGATATGCACAAGTCAGAAATGAAACGGACACTCTATGGCACGCAGAATGATACTTGTTGACATTTCATTGCCAAGGGACGTAATACGGGTACGGGAAAATAGGACAAACAGAGATAACTTAGATTTTTACGCGATCTGATAGTACATATGATTATTATTCATAATAGTAATACGTATAGAATATGTACAATATTATCTGGCTTGTTGTTATCATTGTTAATATGACTATTGTTATAAATATTGCAGCAAACCTGTATCAAGACACAACGTTAATCGCTTCTCAAGTGAGCCCAGAAGTTGCATGTACACGCCATGACAAGCCAACAATGCGTTCCACCGTAAGTTTTTCATATGTATACGTACTTTCAACAGATATGCACAAGTCAGAAATGAAACGGGCACTCTATGGCACGCAGAATGATACTTGTTGACATTTCATTGCCAAGGGACGTAATACGTGTACGGGAAAATAGGACAAACAGAGATAACTTAGATTTTTACGCGATCTGATAGTACATATGATTATTATTCATAATAGTAATACGTAAAGAATATGTACAATATTATCTGGCTAGTTGTTATGATTGTTAATATGACTATTGTTATAATTATTGCAGCAAACCTGTATCAAGACACAACGTTAATCGCTTCTCAAGTGAGCCCAGAGTTGCATGTACAAGCCACGACAAGCCAACAATGCGTTCACCGTAAGTTTTTATATGTATACGTACTTTCAACAGATATGCACAAGTCAGAAATGAAACGGGCACTCTATGGCACGCAGAATGATACTTGTTGACATTTCATTGCCAAGGGGACGTAATACGTGTACGGGAAATAGGACAAACAGAGATAACTTAGATTTTTACGCGATCTGATAGTACATATGATTATTATTCATAATAGTAATACGTAAAGAATATGTACAATATTATCTGGCTTGTTGTTATGATTGTTAATATGACTTTTGTTATAATTATTGCAGCAAACCTGTATCAAGACACAACGTTAATCGCTTCTCAAGTGAGCCCAGAAGTTGCATGTACAAGCCATGACAAGCCAACAATGCGTTCCACCGTAAGTTTTTCATATGTATACGTACTTTCAAACAGATATGCACAAGTCAGAAATGAAACGGGCACTCTATGGCACGCAGAATGATACTTGTTGACATTTCATTGCCAAGGGACGTAATACGTGTACGGGAAAATAGACAAACAGAGATAACTTTAGATTTTTACGCGATCTGATAGTACATATGATTATTATTCAAATAGTAATACGTAAAGAATATGTACAATATTATCTGGCTTGTTGTTATGATTGTTAATATGACTATTGTTATAATTATTGCAGCAAACCTGTATCAAGACACAACGTTAATCGCTTCTCAAGTGAGCCCAGAAGTTGCATGTACACGCCATGACAAGCCAACAATGCGTTCCACCGTAAGTTTTTCATATGTATACGTACTTTCAACAGATATGCACAAGTCAGAAATGAAACGGGCACTCTATGGCACGCAGAATGATACTTGTTGACATTTCATTGCCAAGGGACGTAATACGTGTACGGGAAAATAGGACAAACAGAGATAACTTAGATTTTTACGCGATCTGATAGTACATATGATTATTATTCATAATAGTAATACGTAAAGAATATGTACAATATTATCTGGCTAGTTGTTATGATTGTTAATATGACTATTGTTATAATTATTGCAGCAAACCTGTATCAAGACACAACGTTAATCGCTTCTCAAGTGAGCCCAGAAGTTGCATGTACAAGCCACGACAAGCCAACAATGCGTTCCACCGTAAGTTTTTCATATGTATACGTACTTTCAACAGATATGCACAAGTCAGAAATGAAAACGGGCACTCTATGGCACGCAGAATGATACTTGTTGACATTTCATTGCCAAGGACGTAATACGTGTACGGGAAAATAGGACAAACAGAGATAACTTAGATTTTTACGCGATCTGATAGTACATATGATTATTATTCATAATAGTAATACGTAAAGAATATGTACAATATTAATCTGGCTTGTTGTTATGATTGTTAATATGACTTTTGTTATAATTATTGCAGCAAACCTGTATCAAGACACAACGTTAATCGCTTCTCAAGTGAGCCCAGAAGTTGCATGTACAAGCCATGACAAGCCAACAATGCGTTCCACCGTAAGTTTTTCATATGTATACGTACTTTCAACAGATATGCACAAGTCAGAAATGAAACGGGCACTCTATGGCACGCAGAATGATACTTGTTGACATTTCATTGCCAAGGGACGTAATACGTGTACGGGAAAATAGGACAAACAGAGATAACTTAGATTTTTACGCGATCTGATAGTACATATGATTATTATTCATAATAGTAATACGTATAGAATATGTACAATATTATCTGGCTTGTTGTTATGATTGTTAATATGACTATTGTTATAATATTGCAGCAAACCTGTATCAAGACACAACGTTAATCGCTTCTCAAGTGAGCCCAGAAGTTGCATGTACACGCCATGACAAGCCAACAATGCGTTCCACCGTAAGTTTTTCATATGTATACGTACTTTCAACAGATATGCACAAGTCAGAAATGAAACGGGCACTCTATGGCACGCAGAATGATACTTGTTGACATTTCATTGCCAAGGGACGTAATACGTGTACGGGAAAATAGAACAAACAGAGATAACTTTAGATTTTTACGCGATCTGATAGTACATATGATTATTATTCATAATAGTAATACGTAAAGAATATGTACAATATTATCTGGCTTGTTTTTATGATTGTTAATATGACTATTGTTATAATTATTGCAGCAAACCTGTATCAAGACACAAACGTTAATCGCTTCTCAAGTGAGCCCAGAAGTTGCATGTACAAGCCATGACAAGCCAACAATGCGTTCCACCGTAAGTTTTTCATATGTATACGTACTTTCAACAGATATGCACAAGTCAGAAATGAAACGGGCACTCTATGGCACGCAGAATGATACTTGTTGACATTTCATTGCCAAGGGACGTAATACGTGTACGGGAAAATAGAACAAACAGAGATAACTTAGATTTTTACGCGATCTGATAGTACATATGATTATTATTCATAATAGTAATACGTAAAGAATATGTACAATATTATCTGGCTAGTTGTTATGATTGTTAATATGACTATTGTTATAATTATTGCAGCAAACCTGTATCAAGACACAACGTAATCGCTTCTCAAGTGAGCCCAGAAGTTGCATGTACAAGCCATGACAAGCCAACAATGCGTTCCACCGTAAGTTTTTCATATGTATACGTACTTTCAACAGATATGCACACATCAGAAATGAAACGTGCACTCTATGGCACGCAGAATGATACTTGTTGACATTTCATTGCCAAGGGACGTAATACGTGTACGGGAAAATAGGACAAACAAGATAACTTAGATTTTTACGCGATCTGATAGTACATATGATTATTATTCATAATAGTAATACGTAAAGAATATGTACAATATTATCTGGCTTGTTGTTATGATTGTTAATATGACTATTGTTATAATTATTGCAGCAAACCTGTATCAAGACACAACGTTAATCGCTTCTCAAGTGAGCCCAGAAGTTGCACGTACAAGCCATGACAAGCCAACAATGCGTTCCACCGTAAGTTTTTCATATGTATACGTACTTTCAACAGATATGCACACAGTCAGAAATGAAACGGGCACTCTATGGCACGCAGAATGATACTTGTTGACATTTCATTGCCAAGGGACGTAATACGTGTACGGGAAAATAGGACAAACAGAGATAACTTAGATTTTACGCGATCTGATAGTACATATGATTATTAATCATAATAGTAATACGTAAAGATATGTACAATATTATCTGGCTTGTTGTTATGATTGTTAATATGACTATTGTTATAATTATTGCAGCAAACCTGTATCAAGACACAACGTTAATCGCTTCTCAAGTGAGCCCAGAAGTTGCATGTACAGCCATGACAAGCCAACAATGCGTTCCACCGTAAGTTTTTCATATGTATACGTACTTTCAACAGATATGCACAAGTCAGAAATGAAACGGGTCACTCTATGGCACGCAGAATGATACTTGTTGACATTTCAATGCCAAGGGACGTAATACGGTACGGGAAAAATAGGACAAACAGAGATAACTTAGATTTTTACGCGATCTGATAGTACATATGATTATTATTCATAATAGTAATACGTATAGAATATGTACAATATTATCTGGCTTGTTGTTATCATTGTTAATATGACTATTGTTATAAATATTGCAGCAAACCTGTATCAAGACACAACGTTAATCGCTTCTCAAGTGAGCCCAGAAGTTGCATGTACACGCCATGACAAGCCAACAATGCGTTCCACCGTAAGTTTTTCATATGTATACGTACTTTCAACAGATATGCACAAGTCAGAAATGAAACGGGCACTCTATGGCACGCAGAATGATCTTGTTGACATTTCATTGCCAAGGGACGTAATACGTGTACGGGAAAATAGGACAAACAGAGATAACTTAGATTTTTACGCGATCTGATAGTACATATGATTATTATTCATAATAGTAATACGTAAAGAATATGTACAATATTATCTGGCTTGTTGTTATCGATTGTTAATATGACTATTGTTATAAATATTGCAGCAAACCTGTATCAAGACACAACGTTAATCGCTTCTCAAGTGAGCCCAGAAGTTGCATGTACACGCCACGACAAGCCAACAATGCGTTCCACCGTAAGTTTTTCATATGTATACGTACTTTCAACAGATATGCACAAGTCAGAAATGAAACGGGCACACTATGGCACGCAGAATGATACTTGTTGACATTTCATTGCCAAGGGACGTAATACGTGTACGGGAAAATAGGACAAACAGAGATAACTTAGATTTTTACGCGATCTGATAGTACATATGATTATTATTCATAATAGTAATACGTAAAGAATATGTACAATATTATCTGGCTAGTTGTTATGATTGTTAATATGACTATTGTTATAATTATTGCAGCAAACCTGTATCAAGACACAACGTTAATCGCTTTTCAAGTGAGCCAGAAGTTGCATGTACAAGCCAAGACAAGCCAACAATGCGTTCCACCGTAAGTTTTTCATATGTATACGCACTTTCAACAGATATGCACAATCAGAAATGAAACGGGCACACTATGGCACGCAGAATGATACTTGTTGACATTTCATTGCCAAGGGACGTAATACGTGTACGGGAAAATAGGACAAACAGAGATAACTTAGATTTTTACGCGATCTGATAGTACATATGATTAGTATTCATAATAGTAATACGTAAAGAATATGTACAATATTATCTGGCTTGTTGTTATGATTGTTAATATGACTATTGTTATAATTATTGCAGCAAACCTGTATCAAGACACAACGTTAATCGCTTTCAAGTGAGCCCAGAAGTTGCATGTACAAGCCATGACAAGCCAACGAATAGCTCCACCGTAAGTTTTTCATATGTATACGCACTTCACCAGATATGCACACATCAGAAATGAAACGGTGCACTATATGGCACGCAGAATGATACTTGTTGACATTTCATTGCCAAGGGACGTAATACGTGTACGGGAAAATAGGACAAACAGAGATAACTTAGATTTTACGCGATCTGATAGTACATATGATTAGTATTCATAATAGTAATACGTAAAGAATATGTACAATATTATCTGGCTTGTTGTTATGAATTGTTAATATGACTTTTGTTATAATTATGCAGCAAACCTGTATCAAGACACAACGTTAATCGCTTCTCAAGTGAGCCCAGAAGTTGCATGTACAAGCCATGACAAGCC
>JAWPHD010025076.1:0-17337 GCA_037043455.1 Cyrtodaria siliqua | reverse complement strand
AAATTCCCCACTTCAGGGTTATCAGTTGCATAGAAAAAGGAGTTATCAAATAAACCTATATTACACATATGTAGATGTACGTGTGCATAAACGGTATACAATTACTACATGAGTAACGGAGTAACAGACTAAATGAACTGGAATGTAAATTAAGGAAATGCGAAAATTAGGTGAATGTCATTCATATTGACCTACTTTTGGTAGGAAAGTACTGCTGTCAGGTAGCTGTAAACAGGCGAAAAGCTTGAAAGCTCCGTGTCTTCTGGTATCTGTGAAAAGGACTCAACCAAAAACTTGAATGTAAAATTTTAATATACAAAAACTAGGTGTAGGTCATTCATACTGACCGGATGTATGGACGAATGGACATGTGTAACACTATATGCCCACTTCTCTTTTGGTGTAGGGCATAACAAGTATGCAAGTATTTTAAAGGGACTGGTTGATCAAGACTTCAAGATTGCCACAAAAAAGATTGCCATGTGGCAATCTTGAAGTCTTTATCAAACATTAAAAAAAAAAAAAAAAAAAAAAAAAAAAAAAAAAAAGCCTCTCGATTTATTAATACAGTATCATTTTGACTTAAAATCTGCTTGCATATTTTTTAAATACAATTTTGATATTTCAAATTTTCTTCTTTATTGAAAATATATTATTGGTGAAATGCAATCAACAGTTAGCAACATGCAAAAACAATCTGCTTTATACAATTCTTATAATTAATATTAAGGATTGAACAAATGCAATTAATGTAGAAAAACTAACGGGATGCGAGAGTTTTTAAATAATCAAGATTGCATGTGGGAAACACATGTATGCATATACATCCCATTTGTTATCAGATCAAATATTCATGGAAACAACAATTATAGGGTAACACATCAAAGTGAAAATAAAGACTCCTTTATATCTTGAAAATATGCATTAATCTGTAAATATACCAGAAAAATGTGATGATACAATGATAAGGTACACAGCCAGTGAAATAATGAGTGAATTCTTTGAGGTGTTTATCCAGCTAAGGCCAAATAAAATTACACGTGTGGTTCTTATTACATGCTAAACAAAAATAGGATAGGTATGCAGGGAAATTATTGTATTTTCTAGAATTTTTTTAGATAGATTATAATTTTTTTTTATTTTCCTTACTAAATATTTTCCTCATTAAATACTGTTAAAAACATAATAAACTAACTTTATTAAATATATATTTGTTGATATCAGGTGCAGAACAGATAGAAAACTTATTGTTTTCCTTATTTCTTTTAAATTTTTGTTTTTGGCATAAAATATTTAGGGTTGGTCAGGAAACTGGAACCACACATATAAATTTATTCAGCCTAATAGATACAGCACTCAGTGCCAGTCGGCTAGTCATGCAGGTTGTATTTATCTTTGCCCTCAATCTCTACTTTGCAATCATCCAAACTTGGCATGCCTTGAACTTGTTCACCTTTAAACAATTCCATTTCAAGGGATAAACATGAACCAACTGTAACTATACATAATAATGCAGGGCTCAAATTTAGCGACAATTTGGATTGGCAACATTTCGCCAGTAGCACTTTTTGTAACTGGCAAAATGAAAAAGTTACTTGAAATTTTTACGGTTGTGTTGTAAGTACAAATATGTAACAAATAAGTAAAAAGCACAAAATGATTCATCATTAGCAAACATGCTAGATTCCATATGTGTCTAAAATACAAAGACATATCAGGAAAACTTAAAAATATTAAAACACCATTGATATGAATTTGAACCTAATTACAAATAGATCGGACACTACGAAGATTATCTAAATTTCATGTGGCACAATATGAAAATTTCACAAAATATTTCCCAACTTTTCACATATCATGAAGAGTTTTATAGATACAAGTTTGATTCATTCCAAATCCCATCACAAATTTTAATTTTCTTTCCAATGATAATATTTTTCTTACTCCTACATTTAGAGCTAAAATGGAGTGGAGTGTCAAAACCTTGATTTTTTATTTTGAAAAAATACATAAATTATTATAATCCCATTTTGCTATTCACTGTGAATCTTTTGAATGTATTCTCATAAAAATCGGGGAATAATTGAAAGAGGAGATAGAAGGAAAAGTTAAAATGTCACATGATATTTTGGTTACTTCGTTGGTTAAGATAGGAAGTTTCCTATCTGTTTATTAATATGTCTGTGTATGAAAGCACATGTTTAAAAAAAAAAGCAGACATGGTACATGTATTCTAAATTAAGCATGTAAGGTATTTTGATGCACTTGCACATTTTTGCCAGTACTTAAAAAGTTTACTGGCATTCTGAAAATGTCACTTGCATTTTGCCAGTATGCCAGCTTACATGTAAATTTGAGCCCTGTAAGAACAAGAAACAGTAGTTTCCTTTTGAGATCTCGGTTTATAAAAATCATAATGTCTGTATTTTAATATACTTTTAATATACTTTCTACTACGGTAGGGTAGTCTCAAGGCAAACAAACATTAACAATGGCCCTGAATCGCTCACACAAAACCCCTGTGAGAAGGAAACTTCATTTATTACCAAAATCCCACTGTCAATTAACTGCTTAGATGCACATCTTTAGTTAGTAGTAATGAAATCTAGAATGTTTAATTGCAATCAGCAAAAAAGCCTTTGAAGAGAAACTGCTCTGCACACAAATTTATTTCGCAGAAAATTGGTATGAATAATGTGCACATTTTCAAGAAGTAGGGATAAGAATTATGTTTCATTGCAATCAGCACGAAAGTTACATATACAAGCCCATTTCATAGACTAGAGGGACGTTCCTCGGAACACATGTGTGCTTATCACAGACTTACTTTGAGTGTAATAACTAATAACCAATAAAAATATCGATAGAACCGATAGATGCTCCCCGAATTGGGTGCTTTGTATTACAAAGGGCAATTGAATTTAAATGAAGCTAGAGCTTTCGTTTTTATGCTCTCTCGCATTTCCCTTTATCACTGTGTAAATTTTCATTACAGTCCCTTTAGGAGTTTTCGAGTCGTATTCAGGATAAGAATTGTAAGTACAAAATTACTAAGGGAATAACTCTAATTTGAATGAAGATAATAGAGTAATGTTTTTTGTGTTCTGCACCTCCTAGCATATTCCTCTATTATTGTGTGAAGTTTTATTGCAGTCCCATTAGTAGGATTTGAGTTATGCCCCAGACAAGAATTATAAGTATAAACTTACCAAGGGCAATAACTGTAATTTAAATTAAGATAGAGTTATGGTTCCTATATTCTGCACTTACTCTCATTGCCCTCTATCATACTGTGAAGTTTCATTGCAGTCTCTTTCATAGTTTTAAAGTTATGCTCCCGACAAGAATTATAAGTATAAACTAAACAAGAGGTTAATGACCTTGAAGCTCTACTGATTGATTTTGATTTCAGGAAGTAGTCGCTACAAACTTGTTTTTTGAAAATTTATTTTTAGCCGTGGCGGCCATCTTGAATTTCCGGCCGACCTGATATTTTGCTAGGATCAATCAGACATCAAGAGCAACATTCCTGTGAAGTTCATGAAAATCCGTCAAGTAGTTTCAGAGGAGTAGTCGCTACAAGTTTTCATTATATAATTCTATGTAAACAAAGATGGCCGCTGACAGCCATGTTTAACATGTAATCAAAATGATTTTTGACAAGGACCAACATCATGTAATGCTGATCATTTTAGAAAAAGTCCCATATCAATATCACTTATAGTTTTCAAGAAGAAGTCGCTACAAACTTGCATTTTGAAAATCTATTTTTAGCCATGCGGCCATCTTGAATTTCCGGCCGACCTGAAATTTTGCTAGGATCAATTAGACATCAAGAGGAACATTTCTGTGAAGTTTCATGAAAATCCGTCAAGTAGTTTCAGAGGAGTAGTCGCTACAAGTTTTCATTATATAACTCTATGTAAACAAAGATGGCCACTGGCAGCCATGTTTAATGTCGAATCAAATAAAGTTCTACTCGGATAACCATCATGTCATGCTGATCATTTTAGAAAAAGTCCCATATCAATATCACTTATAGTTTTCAAGAAGTAGTCGCTACAAACTTGTATTTTGAAAATCTATTTTTAGCCATGGCAGCCATCTTGAATTTCCGGCAGACCTGAAATTTTGCTAGGATCAATTAGACATTAAGAGCAACATTCCTGTAAAGTTTCATGAAAATCCGCCAAGTAGTTTCAGAGGAGTAGACGCTACAAGTTTTTACTATATAACCCTATGTAAACAAAGATGGCCGCTGGCAGCCACGTTTAACGTCGAATCAAAACGATTTTTGATAAGGACCAACATCATGTCATGCTGATCATTTTAGAAAAAGTCCCATATCAATATCACTTATAGTTTTCAAGAAGTAGTCGCTACAAACTTGTATTTTGAAAATTTATTTTTAGCCTTGGCGGCCATCTTGAATTTCCGGCCGACCTGAAATTTTGCTAGGATCATTTAGACATCAACAGCAACATTCCTGTGAAGTTTCATGAAAATCCGCCAAGTAGTTTCAGAGGAGTAGTCGCTACAAGTTTTCATTATATAACTCTATGTAAACAAAGATGGCCACTGGCAGCCATGTTTAATGTCGAATCAAAATAATGTTCTACTCGGATAACCATCATGTCATGCTGATCATTTTAGAAAAAGTCCCATATCAATATCACTTATAGTTTTCAAGAAGTAGTCGCTACAAACTTGAATTTAAAAAATCTATTTTTAGCTTTGGCGGCCATCTTGGATTTCACATCAACATGAATTTTTGCTAGGATCAACTAGACTTCATGGGCAACATTTCTGTAAAGTTTTATGAATATTCATCCAGTAGTTTCAGAGGAGTAGTCGCTACAAATAAAAGTTAACGGACGGACAGACGGACGGACGGACGGACGGACGGACGACGGACGCCGCACCACGGCATAAGCTCTGCTGATCTCTGATCAGTAGAGCTAAAAAGGGCAATAACTATAGTTTGAATGAAGACAGAGTTACGGTTCTTGTGCTCTGCATTTCCTCTTATTGCCCTTTATCATTGAGTGAAGTTTCAACGCAGTCCGATAAGTACTTTCGAAGACAAGAATTTTCTATTTGACTACTATGTATATATATATATGCATTAAGAATACAAAGGGCAATAACTCAGTGGAAAATTATCAAACCGAAAACATCAGGAAAATATACGCATCTCCATTTGATATTGATACTTCCTAGCAAGTTTCGTGAAATTCTAATAAGGGATTATAGAGAAATAGCCCGGACAAATTTTTTCTATTTGACTATGTATATATGCATTAAGAATACAAAGGGCCATAACTCAGTGGGAAATTATCGAACCGGAACGTCACGACAATATGCGCATCTCCACTTGATATTTCGTAGCAAGACTTGAAGTTTCGCAAAATTCTAACAAGGGGTTATAGAGAAATAGCCCGGACAAGAATTTTCTATTTGACTAATATGTATATATGCATTAAAAATTCAAAGGGCAATAACTTGGGTGGAAATTATCGAACCGGAACGTCACAATAATATGCGCATCTCCACTTGATATTTCCTAGCAAGTTTCACGAAATTCTGACAAGGGTTATAAAGAAATAGCCCAGACAAGAATTGCACGGACGGATATGTTTCCAATTGGTAGCAGAGGGCCTTTTTAGTCGCCATTTGTTGCCAAAGGGCCATTTTCCATGGCCCCTTGAAAGTGTTTGGAAGTTGTTCAAAAGTACTCAGGGGGTGGTGGGGGGAGCTAAATATCGGTTATTGAAAATTGGCCCCATGTAAGCAGGCTAGGTTGGACAAGTCGTATGGACTGTTTGGGGGCCATTTTAGTTGCCCATCCTCATGTAAGGGGGCAGTGGTGGCAGTTGTTTTGGACAGGCAGCCACTTGATAAACCTTATGGAATATGGCCAATACCACTAAATAGTGGACCGTCCGCATGGATAAGGCGACGACTATATGCTCCCCCAAATTTTTCGGGGAGCATAATAACTGTAATATCCAATAGTGTGTAATAACTGTTATAACCAACAGAGGTAATAACTGTAATAATCAACAGTGTGTAATAACTGTAATAATCAAATGTGTGTCGTAACTGTAATAATCAACAGTGTGTCGTTACTGCAATAACCATAGTGTGTAATAACTGTAATAACCAATAGTGTGTAATAACTGTAATAATCAACAGTGTGTAATAACTGCAATAACCAATAGTGTGTAAAAACTGTAATAACCAATAGTGTGTAATAACTGTAATAATCAATAGTGTGTCATAACTGTAGTAACCAATAGTGTGTCATAACTGTAGTAACCAATAGTGTGTCATAACTGTAATAACCAACAGTGTGTAATAACTGTAATAATCAACAGTGTTGTTGAATGTTGTTTAACAACTCATGAACAAATATAGGTTATTTAGAGCCGCCCCAGAGAGAGAGGAAGGATACACAGGAATCCGGGAACCGTGCCTTACTCTTATTATTGAATTCCTATGGTTCTTCAATGTGCTCAGAGGATAGACCAATACACGGGACCACCCAGTTTACGACCCCATCCGATGGACGAGGCTAAGGGAAAGTGAATTTAAATAACAATAATACCAATAGTGTGTAATAACTGTAATAAGCAAGAGTGTGAAAATAACTGGAATAGTCAATAGTGTGTAATAACAGTAGTAGCCATTAGTGTGTCATAACAGGTAATAACCAACAGTGTGTAATAACTATAATAATCAATCGTGTGTAATAACTGTAATAACCAATAGTGTGTAATAACTGTAATAATCAACAGTTTGTAAAAACTGTAATAACCAATAGTGTGTAAAAACTGTAATAACCAATAGTGTGTAATAACTGTAGTAGCCTATAGTGTGTCATAACAGGTAATAATCAACAAGGTGTAATAACTATAATAATCAATAGTGTAATAACTTATAATAACCAACAGTGTGTAATAACTGTAATAACTGATAGTGTGTAAAAACTGTAATAACCGATAGTGTGTAATAACTGTAATAACCGATAGTGTGTAATAACTGTAATAACCGATAGTGTGTAAGCTAACTGGAAATATAGGTTAGAAAAGTTTTATAATATATGGGGAAGAAAACACGTTATTATTTTGGCAAATTTTCAACTTCAGAAAATATTGTGGTTATAATAAACAGACAGACATTTGATAAACTATGGTATATAAAACCACTGCATGCACAATGGTAAGCATGAGCACAATAATAGCACACCACCAGTATGAACCTGCTAAAAGTGCTTATCTAAGCACACACACTCAACAGCATAACAACTGCAGTCAGGTGGTGAGTTTCAAAACTAAACACTAACATATTACATTGTACATACATTGTACACAGGCTATAGAAGAAATTCCAAATTTCTAGAGAAAATATAAGAGAGGACATCTTCATGTCATGTACTAAACATGTAGCCACGCTGAGCACTGTTAAACCTTATGTCATGTACTAAACATGCAGTCTGATTGAGAACGGTTCAATCTTCATGTCATGTACTAAACATGCAGCCTGATTGAGAACGGTTAAATTTTCATGTCATGTACTAAACGTGTAGCCGGATTGAGAATGGTTCAATCTTCATGTCATGTACTAAACATGTAGCCTGATTGAGTCTGGTTAAACCTTGATGTCATGTACTAAACATGTAGCCTGATTGAGAATGGTTCAATCTTCATGTCATGTACTAAACATGTAGCCTGATTGAGTCTGGTTAAACCTTAATGTCATGTACTAAACATGTAGCCTGATTGAGAATGGTTCAATCTTCATGTCATGTACTAAACATGTAGCCTGATTGAGTCTGGTTAAACCTTGATGTCATGTACTAAACATGTAGCCTGATTGAGAATGGTTCAATCTTCATGTCATGTACTAAACATGCAGCCTGATTGAGAATTGTTCAATCTTCATGTCATGTACTAAACATGCAGCCTGATTGAGTCTGGTTAAACCTTGATGTCATGTACTAAACATGTAGCCTGATTGAGAATGGTTCAATCTTCATGTCATGTACTAAACATGCAGCCTGATTGAGTCTGGTTAAACCTTGATGTCTTGTACTAAACATGTAGCCTGATTGAGAACGGTTAAGTCTTCATGTCATGTACTAAACATGTAGCCTGATTGGGAACGGTTAAACCGTGATATCATGTACTAAACATGTAGCCTGATTGGGAACGGTACAATCTTCATGTCATGTACTAAACATGTTAACTGATTGAGCACTGTTTAATTGTTGTCATATACTAAACGAGCTGTGGGAATCATAGCTTGTATTGTCTACCATAGGGCTATGATGCCGACTAAAGAAAATATAGGTAGGCATGCATAAGGAATCCATTCACACTTTCCGGCATGATTCTGGCGAGATTTCTGAAGACTTCACACAATGCCTGTATTTAATCTAAACCTTAAATACCGCACATCCATGCATGTCTTAATTGAGTAGACATCCTTCTGAAAGTGTCAAAATTGTATAATAACCAAACTTACTTTTTGGTGTTTTTATTTTCTTTCTATCATCTGGTTCCTTTGGTAAAGGTTTGTTTTCTTGGGGCAACATGGCACTGAAATCATAACATTGTCAACATATAAATTCTATTCATTATTATTTCAAAAGCAGCAACAAACAAAAAACTTTTTTTCTTGTAAAGGTTTCATGACATGTTAATATAATTGAAGATGGGATCAGTATATATATCTGTTATCTACCCTGTTTGGGAATGGGGCCTGATATACACGTGTTATCTACCCTGTTTGGGAATGGGGCCTGTATATATATTATCTGTTATCTACCCTGTTTGGGAATTGGGCCTGATATACACGTGTTATCTACCCTGTTTGGGAATGGGACCTGTATATATATTATCTGTTATCTACCCTGTTTGGGAATGGGGCCTGTATATATATTATCTGTTATCTACCCTGTTTGGGAATGGGGCCTGTATATATGTGTGTAATCTACCCTGTTTGGGAATGGGGCCTGTATATGTGTGTAATTTACCCTGTTTGGGAATGGGGCCTGTATATATCTGTTATCTACCCTGTTTGGGAATGGGGCCTGTATATATGTTTTATCTACCCTATTTGGGAATGGGGCCTGTATATATCTGTTATCTACCCTGTTTGCTAAGGCCTAAAAAAAAAACGTGTGTGTTTCTGGTTTCACCCTGTCAAAAAGTTAGGGTAGGTAGGTAGGAAAAAGTTGTTTTTTTAGATATTTTTTTTATATATATTGTTTGCATATATTATGCCATTTTTGTACTAAGGCAACTTTTTGATAACCTTTGCAATCCAGATTAGATGCTTAACAACTCTGGCTAATAAAATTATCATTTGAACAAAAAAAAAAATATATATATTTAGGGTCGGCGGTGATAAAGTAGGGTCGGTCGGGAAACCGGAAACACACGTTTTTTTATTAGGCCTAATGGGGCCTGTATATATCTGTTATCTACCCTGTTTGGGAATGGGGCCTGTATATATGTGTGTAATCTACACTGTTTGGTAATGGAGCCTGTATATATCTGTTATCTACCCTGTTTGGGAATATGGTCTGTATATATCTGTTATCTACCCTGTTTGGGAATGGGGCCTGTATATATGTGTGTTATCTACCCTGTTTGGGAATGGGGCCTGTATACATGTGTGTTATCTACCCTGTTTGGGAATGGGGCCTGTATATATATATGTTATCTACCCTGAATGGGAATGGGGCCTGTATATATGTGTATAATCTACCCTGTTTGGGAATGGGGCCTAGTCACTTTCGAGAAGGACTAGTAAAAACTCACAGTTGACAAGCCTGACGGGCTAGTTGTTTTTATTATTTAAATGTCAATTTTAAATGATCTTATATGATCCTGATGTCAAAAATTACCAAATCATTTAAAATTTTTGCTATTCAAACTCTTCAATATCGTAATGTAATGTAGGGTACGATATAGACCAAGACAAGCACCTGCGAATGTGTAGGTGTGTCAAACTACTAAACACTATATTAATTTCTAAGCATTTTATTGACATGATGAGTGTGACCATCACATTGTAAACAAAAATGTGGCTATATTTAAATACAGAAGCGATATTTAAATACGGAACTGTCTCCATCGAAACAAACGAAAAACAGCATGGGAAAAGTGTCATCAGCAAAAAACAACATGATTCAAATGATATGTTTTTTAGCCATCGTGTAAGTGCCTACAGAGCCTTTTTCCCAGCTTTGGGAAGGGGCCTTTTGCCTTTAATTGTGGAAATCATTCCATAAACGGGGAATGAAATTTCCAAGGTAAGTCTGCATGACAAGAAATTTGGGTGTGGAAAGGCCGCTGCAAAGAAGAGCATGGCCGTGGCCTATAAATGGATCGACTACAACCTAGTCACAAAGCTGTTGTCTTTCAATATTTACAAGCAGTACAATCATATAGAAAATGCAACCTCAGCTATAGATGATGGATTATGAAGTTTCCCCTCAGACGAAGCGAACACACGCTGGTCAGATGTCTATAGCTCTAAAGCCAAGGCCTTATCCATGTGCTAATGCATGATATTTTGGTATCTTTTTATTTTGCCGCAAAAGAGTAAAAGGAGGACTAGTTGGTTTTAAGAAGGGCAAGTAAAAATAAAGCACTAGCCCTGTAGGCTGGTAGTCATAAAAATGTACGCGTCTAACTCTGTATATATGTGTGTAATCTACCATGTTTGGGAATGGGGCCTGTATATGTGTAATCTATCCTGTTTGGGAATGGGGCCTGAATATATGTGTGTATTCTACCTTGTTTGGGAATGGGGCCTGAATATATGTGTGTAATCTACCTTGTTTGGGAATGGGGCCTGAATATATGTGTGTTATCTACCCCATGGATATATAAATAAGTGTGTGTAATCTACTCCGTTTGGGAATGGGGCCTATAAATAAGTGTGTGTAATCTACTCCATTTGGGAATGGGGCCTATAAATAACTCAGGGATGTACAAATCCTATAGCCCGACGCCCGGGACTAGTCCAAAACCAAAGTCGGGCGTGTCACTTTTTCAAAGATTTCAGTCCCGGATCAGTCCAATTTTAAAAAAAGAGAAAGTTGGGCGTGTCACTGTTTGAAAGATTTCAGTCCCAGATTTGTAAAATTTACAATGTCAACGTAATCCTTTAATTGCACTCGCTTATGCAATGCAATTAGCATCCACAGCGGCGATCATCCAATACCCCGGGCAATTTTATCAACAATCAACCATGCTGGAAGTCCCGCCTCCAAATTACTTAAATTGACAGTGGGCATTGTCGACATTATCCAATCAATTGACCCGATCTATTTTAATCCAGACCCGCTAGCCAATGAAACGACTACCACATGTAAATCACATGTTCGTCACGTGATTACCTGTTTGTCACGTGGTGAGCTGAAAATGGCGATACACTGAAACAATAACACTAACACGTTGATTAATTTCGCAATCAGTCCGATTTGTCGGCAATCTTTCGATGAATAAAGAAACTCAGGACGTTTGATAATGGAAGCATGTTTGATATGAAACGGTAGGTGTGATTTTTTATTGTTTCTCAGTGTATTGTTGAGCGTAATTGTAACAGACTTGAAAGGCGGGTGGGGTAATGGTTTGTGCATAGTTAGTGTACTAATTACGTTCGAAGAATTGAGTTGTCAAACAAATAAGATAAAAACAAAACGAAATGATACACATAATCAGTTTGATTTCGTATTCGGCAGTGCTAACGTTTACATTTCAAAAATGAGTTTGTTGAACTTTTTCAGTGTTAAAAATAAGGAAAATTTTCAGAGTGAAAGCGAAAGTGGAAGTAAAAATAAAAGGAGGAAAAATGTAGAATGTGATACACAGCCAATCAAAAAGTCAAAATCATCTGGTGTAGTGGACAAAAACATAAAAATAAAATGTTTATGTTGATTCACATGTTATTTATTTTTTGCATTAGGTAAAATGGTAATAAAGTTAAGAATCTCATCTGTAGCCCCTTACCCATATGAAGTTATGACATTTTTCTTTCCATTAAATGATTATCTGAACTGTAATATGAAACTCAATATCTATATTGAAATTTAAAAATGCAGATGTGATTCTTACTATTGCTACTGTTTCACCCAATGGCAGTCTACAATCTATACCACTGAAACACATTAATTGTCTGAAGAGTAAATAAGGATTGTTTCCTTTACTGTGTGTAATGAATTGTAATGAGTATGCAAGACGCAGTTTTAACATATTGAGAAATCGAAAAAATTCAGGACTTGTGTCCATTTTTTGGGACTATTCACAATTTTTTTGGGACAAGTCACTTTTGACAGGGTGACTAATCCCGGACTAGTGGCTAAAAAAAATATTTGTACAGCCCTGTAACTGTGTGTAATCTACTCCGTTTGGGAATGGGGCCTATAAATAAGTGTGTGTAATCTACTCCGTTTGGGAATGGGGCCTATGAATAAGTGTGTGTAATCTACTCCGTTCAGGATTGGGGCCTGTGCCATTCAGACTGGGACTGTTGCCATGGAAATGCTAAACCTTGGGAGAAAATTATATAATGCTGAAAACGAAGAAACCAATAAAATGCTGTCTGAGTTTCTGCTCTATGGACAGCAGATAAAATAGAATAAACAAGGGTTGTCTGAGAACAGTGCAGCTCACCTGTTTGCTTAGTCAGAGAAAAAATTAATACACCTGACATATACAATCAAAAAAAAAAGCCTCTCTCTTCATGTAAGGAAAATCTACCCCAGAAAGTCTATTGGCATAACTGGTGTTAATAACCATTATCTAGTTGTTTTTTGACTTGTCAGAGCTTTCATTATTATCAAAAATCTGGCCAAGTTTCGCACAGATATGGTGTAACGCTAATAAAGCAATATTTTTCAATAAATAAAGCGCCATGGTGTTTCTAATCCAATTCTAGTTTGTTTTTTAACTTGCCGAGCTTTCGTTAATATTAACAGCTAAGAGTATTCAGAAGGCAGAATATGGAAATTTTCAGTAAAACAAGGGTACATTACTCTGGTGTTACTAATCTGATCTAGATGGTTTTCAAACTTGTCTCAGCTTTTATTGACATAAAGACCCTGACAAAGTTTGGTAAAAATGAAAGATAAGCCCCGCAGGGCCGGACTGGAGGTGCTGGGGGTTTATTATTTGGTACCTGACTGGGGATTCTGGGGGTTTATTACCTTGTACTTGCGAGCCTGACTGGGGTTGCTGGGCTGGGAGGGGTGTGTTATTACCTGGTACTTGTGAGCCTGACTGGGGTTGCTGTGGTGGGAGGTGTGTTATTACCTGGTACTTGTGAGCCTGACTGGGGTTGCTGGTGTGCTGGCTATTACCTGGTACTTGTGAGTCTGACTGGGGGTGCTGGGGGTTTATTACCTGGTACTTGTGAGTCTGACTGGGGGTGCTGGGGGTTTATTACCTGGTACTTGTGAGTCTGACTGGGGGTGCTTGGGGTTTATTACCTGGTACTTGTGAGTCTGACTGGGGGTGCTGGGGGTTTATTACCTGGTACTTGTGAGTCTGACTGGGGGTGCTGGGGGTTTATTACCTGGTACTTGTGAGTCTGACTGGGGGTGCTTGGGGTTTATTACCTGGTACTTGTGAGTCTGATTGGGGGTGCTGGGGGTTTATTACCTGGTACTTGTGAGTCTGACTGGGGGTGCTGGGGGGTTATTACCTGGTACCTGTGAGTCTGACTGGGGGTGCTGGGGTTTTATTACCTGGTACCTGTGAGTCTGACTGGGGGTGCTGGGGTTTATTACCTGGTACTTGTGAGTCTGACTGGGGGTGCTGGGGGTTTATTACCTGGTACTTGTGAGTCTGACTGGGGGTGCTGGGGGTTTATCAACTTCTTCAAAGTGATCTGACATTGTGTAACTGCTACTATTCGGCTGTTCCTGAAATATAAAATTATATGAAGTGTAAATTTAAATGCCAAACCTTTGTGGTATATTATATTGAAACTACATCTCTGAAACTACCCGTTCTCCTTTCCATGAAACTTCACAGGACTATGGCATTGACAGTATTTGTAAAACATAGCTCTTTGTTCAGGGGAAAATGACAAAGGCTGAATCGATTCAACATCCTTTTTTGTAACTCTTTCCGCATAAAATTTTCTACTAAAGAACATTGTTGAACACAACCAAACATTATTTACCGATTTCTGAAATAATGTGGCCCTATATTCGCCGATTTCTGACATATTTTTTCTGCTGGAGATCGAGGATTTTCCTGGAATTTGCAACGAGAAAAATGCAAGATACACATGGCATAGCGGAGACCGGACATGACCTATATTTCGTATGTCCCAGCGACTAAAAACTGTAAAAATGATTTAAGATGCATATAACGAACATTCTGGTTTAGTGGTTGGTGAAAATCATGCAAAACAGAAGCAAGATAAACACGTCGTAGCGGAGACCGGAGGTTACCTATATTTCGTCAAAAGGAAATTTTGAAGCAAGATACACGTTGTAGCGGAGACTGGATAATTATGACCTATATATCATCAAAAGTATGTCATAGCGACCCGAAATTTTGGACATGACATAAGATGCATATAAGGCATATTCTTGCAGAGTTTGGTGAAAATCCTGCAAAAAAAAAAAGATGCAAGATATGCACATCGCAGTGGAGACCGGACATGACCTATATTTCGTTCAAAGTAGGTCACATCGACCCAATAAAAGACATTAAGAAATGAAAATAGGACGCATAGGCGGACTAACTGACACACATACATCCGGACGACATTGTGCCCGCTAAGTCGAAATCCATAAACGGGCTTGACAAAAATGGAGGTTATTTTCGATTGGGAATGGGTGGGTCTGTATAACAGAACCTGTAGAACAGCCAAAAAGGCCTTGCCCGGGTCAACCAATCAATACATTATTTGATTATGGCAATATAAAAAATATTAACAAGAGGTCAATGACCTTGAAGCTCTACTGATTGATTTTGATTTCAGGAAGTAGTCGCTACAGACTTGTTTTTTGAAAATCTATTTTTAACAGTTGCGGCCATCTTGAATTTCCGGCCGACCTGAAATTTTGCTAAGATCAATAAGACATTAAGAGCAACATTCCTGTGAAGTTTCATGAAAATCCGTCAGGTAGTTTCAAAGAAGTAGTCGCTACAAGTTTTCATTATATAACTCTATGTAAACAAAGCAGCCATGTTTAAGGTCAAATCAAAACGATTTTCGACAAGGACCAACATCATGTCATACTGATCATTTTAGAAAAAGTCCCATATCAATATCTCTTATTGTTTTGAAGAAGTAGTCGCTACAAACTTATTTATTTTAAATCTATTTTTAGCTGTGGCGGCCATCTTGAATTTCCGGCCGACCTGAAATTTTTTTAGGATCGACTAGACATCAAGAGCAACATTCCTGTGAAGTTTCATGAACATCTGTCAAGTAGTTTCAGAGGAGTAGTCGCTACAAGTTTTTACTATATAACTCTATGTAACCAAAGATGGCCACTGGCAGCCATGTTTAACGTTGAATCAAAATAATTTTCCACAAGGATCTACATCATGTCATGCTGATCATTTTAGAAAAAGTCCCATATCAATATCACTTATAGTTTTCAAGAAGTAGTCGCTACAAACTTATTTTTTAAAAATCTATTTTTAGCTGTGACGGCCATCTTGAATTTCCGGCCGACCTGAAATTTTGATAGGATCAATTAGACATCAAGAGCAACATTCCTGTAAAGTTTCATGACAATCCGCCAAGTAGTTTCAGAGGAGTAGTCGCTACAAGTTTTTACTATATAACTCTATGTAAACAAAGATGGCCGCTGGCAGCCATGTTTAACGTTGAATCAAAACGATTTTTGACTAGGATCAACATCATGTAATGCTGATCATTTTAGAAAAAGTCCCATATCAATATCACTTATAGTTTTCAAGAAGTAGTCGCTACAAACTTATTTTTTAAAAATCTATTTTTAGCTGTGACGGCCATCTTGAATTTCCGGCCGACCTGAAATTTTTCTTGGATCAATCAGACATCAAGAGCAACATTCCTGTAAAGTTTCATGACAATCCGCCAAGTAGTTTCAGAGAAGTAGTCGCTACAAGTTTTTACTATATAACTCTATGTAAACAAAGATGGCCGCTGGCAGCCATGTTTAACGTTGAATCAAAACGATTTTTGACTAGGATCAACATCATGTCATGCTGATCATTTTAGAAAAAGTCCCATATCAATATCACTTATAGTTTTCAAGAAGAAGTCGCTACAAACTTGTATTTTAAAACTCTATTTTTAGCTTTGGCGGCCATCTTGGATTTCACATCAACATGAATTTTTGCTAGGATCAACTAGACTTTATGGGCAACATTTCTGTAAAGTTTCATGAATATCCATCCAGTAGTTTCAGCTGTGAAGTCGCTACAAGTTTTTACTATATAACTCTATGTAAACAAAGATGGCCACTGGCAGCCATGTTTAACGTTGAATCAAAACGATTTTTGACTAGGATCAACATCATGTCATGCTGATCATTTTAGAAAAAGTCCCATATCAATATCACTTATAGTTTTCAAGAAGAAGTCGCTACAAACTTGTATTTTAAAACTCTATTTTTAGCTTTGGCGGCCATCTTGGATTTCACATCAACATGAATTTTTGCTAGGATCAACTAGACTTTATGGGCAACATTTCTGTAAAGTTTCATGAATATCCATCCAGTAGTTTCAGCTGTGAAGTCGCTACAAGTTTTTACTATATAACTCTATGTAAACAAAGATGGCCACTGGCAGCCATGTTTAACGTTGAATCAAAACGATTTTTGACTAGGATCAACATCATGTCATGCTGATCATTTTAGAAAAAGTCCCATATCAATATCACTTATAGTTTTCAAGAAGAAGTCGCTACAAACTTGTATTTTAAAACTCTATTTTTAGCTTTGGCGGCCATCTTGGATTTCACATCAACATGAATTTTTGCTAGGATCAACTAGACTTTATGGGCAACATTTCTGTAAAGTTTCATGAATATCCATCCAGTAGTTTCAGCTGTGAAGTCGCTACAAATAAAAGTTTACGGACAGACAGACGGACAGACGGACAGACGGACAGACGGACGGACGGACGACGGACTCCGCACCACGGCATAAGCTCTGCTGATCTCTGATCAGTAGAGCTAAAAACGTTAATAATTACAATAACAAGAAATCCGTGGATTCACATGTCTCGCCTAATGGGGCTGGACTTAAAAAATAAAAAGGTCAATGATGCTTAAATGGAAGTTTGTAAACATCTTAGTAACTAACAAGAG
>JAWPHD010025075.1:0-17338 GCA_037043455.1 Cyrtodaria siliqua | reverse complement strand
GAACCAAAACTGTGATAAACGGTCTGAAATGGTGTGATTTTAGTAGCACTACCAAAAGGCTTTAAAAAAACACTGCGCCAGCGTGTCTATGGTATTGATCTGCCCGCCGGCAACACCCGAAACCCGACAAAAACGCCATTTCGAGTCTATTTCAGTGCAAACTTCAGTAACACAGCAGTAGAACTAAAACGTTGATAAAGAATTTCAAATAGGTTGATTCTAGTAGCACTACCAAAGGTCTTTAAAAAAACACTGCGCCAGCATGTCTATGATGTTGATCTGCCCGCCGGCAACTCTCGTTATCCGACAGAAAACGCACGTTCAAATGTACCGTTATTCGACTTCAGTACTACAGCAGTAGAACAAAAACTGCGATAAACAATCTCAAATGGTGTGATTTTAGTAGCACCACCAAAAGGCTTTGATAAAAAACTGCGACAGCGTGTCTATGATGTTGATCTGCCCGCCGGCAATACTCGTTATCCGACGACCAGACGTGTTTTTGACTACTTTCGAACTTACAATCATACAGCAGTAGAACCAAAACTGTGATAAACGGTCTGAAATGGTGTGATTTTAGTAGCACTACCAAAAGGCTTTAAAAAAACACTGCGCCAGCGTGTCTATGATATTGATCTGCCCGCCGGCAACACCCGAAACCCGACAAAAACGCCATTTCGAGTCTGTTTCAGTGCAAACTTCAGTAAAACAGCAGTAGAACTAAAACGTTGATAAAGAATTTCAAATAGGTTGATTCTTGTAACACTACCAAAGGTCTTTAAAAAAACACTGCGCCAGCATGTCTATGATGTTGGTCTGCCCGCCGGCAACACTGGTTACCCGACAGAAAACGCACGTTCAAATGTACCGTTATTCGACTTCAGTACTACAGCAGTAGAACAAAAACTGCGATAAACTATCTCAAATTGTGTGATTCTAGTAGCATTACCAAAAGGCTTTGATAAAAAACTGCGACAGCGTGTCTATGATGTTGATCTGCTCGCCGGCAATACTCGTTATCTGACGACCAGACGTGTTTTTGACTACTTTCGAACTTTCAATCATACAGCAGTAGAACCAAAACTGTGATAAACGGTCTGAAATGGTGTGATTTTAGTAGCACTACCAAAAGGCTTTAAAAAAACACTGCGCCAGCGTGTCTATGATATTGATCTGCCCGCCGGCAACACCCGAAACCCGACCAAAACGCCATTTCGAGTCTGTTTCAGTGCAAACTTCAGTAACACAGCAGTAGAACTAAAACGTTGATAAAGAATTTCAAACAGGTTGATTCTAGTAGCACAACCAAAGGTCTTTAAAAAAACACTGCGCCAGCATGTCTATGATGTTGACCTGCCCGCCGGCAACACTCGTTATCCGACAGAAAACGCACGTTCAAATGTACCGTTATTCGACTTCAGTACTACAGCAGTAGAACAAAAACTGCGATAAACTATCTCAAATGGTGTGATTTTAGTACCACTACCAAAAGGCTTTGATAAAAAAACTGCGCCAACGTGTCTATGATGTTGATCTGCCCGCCGGCAACACTCGTTATCCGACGACCAGACGTGTTTTTGACTACTTTCGAACTTTCAATCATACAGCAGTAGAACCAAAACTGTGGTAAACGGTCTGAAATGGTGTGATTTTAGTAGCACTACCAAAAGGCTTTAAAAAAACACTGCGCCAGCGTGTCTCTGATATTGATCTGCCCGTCGGCAACACCCGAAACCCGACAAAAACGCCATTTCGAGTATGTTTCAGTGCAAACTTCAGTAACACAGCAGTAGAACTAAAACGTTGATAAAGAATTTCAAACAGGTTGATTCTAGTAGCACTACCAAAGGTCTTTAAAAAACCACTGCGCCAGCATGTCTATGATGTTGACCTGCCCGCCGGCAACACTCGTTATCCGACAGAAAACGCACGTTCAAATGTACCGTTATTCGACTTCAGTACTACAGCAGTAGAACAAAAACTGCGATAAACTATCTCAAATGGTGTGATTTTAGTACCACTACCAAAAGGCTTTGATAAAAAACTGCGCCAGCGTGTCTATGATGTTGATCTGCCCGCCGGCAACACTCGTTATCCGACGACCAGACGTATTTTTGACTACTTTCGAACTTTCAATCATACATCAGTAGAACCAAAACTGTGGTAAACGGTCTGAAATGGTCTGATTTTAGTAGCACTACCAAAAGGCTTTAAAAAAACACTGCGCCAGCGTGTCTTTAATATTGATCTGCCCGCCGGCAACACCCGAAACCCGACAAAAACGCCATTTCGTGTCTGGTTCAGTGCAAACTTCAGTAACACAGCAGTAGAACTAAAACGCTGATAAAGAATTTCAAATAGGTTGATTCTAGTAGCACTACCAATGGTCTTTAAAAAAAACACTGCGCCAGCATGTCTATGATGTTGACCTGCCCGCTGGCAACATTCGTTATCCGACAGAAAACGCACGTTCAAATGTACCGTTATTCGACTTCAGTACTACAGCAGTAGAACAAAAACTGCGATAAACAATCTCAAATGGTGTGATTTTAGTAGCACTACCAAAAGGCTTTAAAAAAACACTGCGACAGCGTGTCTATGTGGTTGATCTGCCCGCCGGCAACACCCGAAACCCGACGAACAGACGTGTTTTTGACTACTTTCGAACTTTAAATCATACAGCAGTAGAACCAAAATTGTGATAAACGGTCTGAAATGGTGTGATTTTAGTAGCACTACCAAAAGGCTTTTAAAAAACGCTGCGCCAGCGTGTCTATGATGTTGATCTGCCCGCCGGCAACACTCGTTATCCGACGACCAGACGTGTTTTAATACTTTCGAACTTTCAATCAAACAGCAGTAGCAGTAGCAATAGCAGTAGCAAACATATGACGGTTGCGAAAGGGGTTGTCTGTTAAACATGATTGTGGGAAAGTAGAAACAACATACTTGCGCAAAGAAAACCGATGAACATATATGGTCGTAATTAAGATGATATTGACTCTACTGCTGCTACTGCTGGCAGTAGCTACTGCTACTGCTGGTAGTAGTTAGGAGTAGCAGTAGCAGTAGCTGTAGCAATAGCAGAAGCAAACATATGATGGTTGCGAAAGATGCGAAAGGGGTTGTCTGCTAAACATGATGGTGGGAAAGTAGAAACAACATACTTGCGCAAAGAAATATCATATATAGATGATCATATATCGTCGTAATTAAGATGACTATTGACTCTACTGCTGCTACTGCTGGCAGTAGCTACTGCTACTGCTGCTACTGCTGGCAGTAGTTAACAGTAGCAGTAGCAGTAATAATAGCAGTAGGAACATATGATTGTTGCGAAATATGCGAAAGGGGTTGTCTGCTAAATATGATGGTGGAAAGTAGAAACAACATAATGCGCAAAGAAACCACTTGCGATGAATATACCTACAGAGATGGTGCTCTACTGCTAGCAGTAACTACTGCTACTGCTGCTACTGCTGGCAGTAACTACTGCTACTGCTGCTACTGCTGGCAGTAACTACTGCTACTGCTGCTACTGCTGGCAGTAACTACTGCTACTGCTACTACTGCTGGCAGTAACAGCAGTAGCAGTAGCAGTAGCAGTAGCTACTGCTACTGCTGCTACTGCTACTGCCAACTTCACGTTCATTGATAATGGACCTTTGGAAACGGCCATCACGACACATACGAAATATTGCAGTCTCGGTTTGATTGAGACTGTTCATGAGCGGTAATGAAATATGCCGGGCTCAGCGATCTCCAGCCTTATATATGCCCAGCTCATTGCTGTTTTGATAAACTTGGCAATTGGCAATTAATGCCTTGGGATAAAACAGGACAATTAAGAATACTCAGAACATATTATCTGACTTAAATAATATAACTTAATGTGACAATATAACATACATATAAGATATATATGAAAAAAATTGAACGCTTCCAGAGAAGAATCGGTACCAAGTGCATCGAGATAGATTACATTTAGTGATCACCGTTAGTTTACTGGTGTTTACTCTAAAAGCCGACATACAGGTGCTACTGCACTTATCCCGCCATCAACAGCCACATTTTACAACATATGTACATCGTTTCTAAACCTACTGACCAAGAGGTATATACATAACTTACATCATTTGAGAATCAAAACTCTGTAGATACAATATGAAAAGCTTTAACCAGCCAGACAAAAAAAAGAACAAAAATGGATAATTCATTTTACACTTATTCAATTACGGATATTACAAAAATCCATGAATAAACATATACTTTTAAGCGACACATAAGCATTATTATATGAGATGAACACCTGGATAGAGTTTTGATAAACTGTTTTTGTAGTGTACTTTTGTCGTAATTTGGCGGGTTATTTAAAAATTTGTATAACAAACACCCTAAAAATCAACAGTTAAGACTTCAAGGGACACCATTTAAATTATTTGGTTACAGGACAATAATCTTAAGCTACAAGTAGCTTATTACACCTCTAGCTCTTGTAGTTTCAGAGAAGATGTTTATAGACGTTCCTACATAACTCTACGTAAATATGTGACCTTCGGGACCGGGCGAAATTTGACCATAAGATCACCATTTGAACAAAATAAATTGGCAGAGATCAATACTCTTATACTACATGCATCGTATTAGACCTCTAGCTCTTGTGGTATCAGAAAAAGAATATTTTTATGGACTTTCCTATATAACTCTTTGTAAAACTTTAACCCCAGAACCGGGCCATAGTTGGACACAGAGTCATGATTTGAACAAAAGTGGTAGAGTAGAGGACCATAGGATTGTACAAAATGCAAAATGGTAGACCTCAGGCTCTTGTTTTGTTTTAAAGAAGAGATTTTAAAAATGTTTCTATATGACTCTATGCAAATATATGACCACTGGGTCGGAGCCAGATATGTCCCCAGGGTCAACATTTTAACAAACTTGCTAGTGGACCATACGCTTATGCTTCATGCATAATATGGGACCTCTAGCTCTTACAGTTTTAGAGAAAATTATTTTATTTTTAAAGATAAATGTATGAAAAAATGTTACCCCCGGGGCTGGGTCATATTTGACCCTGGGGTCACCATTTTATAAATACTTGGTAGAGGACCCATGTATAATACGTGCAAAATATTAGACCTGTAGCTCTTCTAGTTTCAGCGAAAACGATTTTTTAAAGAAACAAAATTTTTTCTTAAAAGGGGGAGATAACTCTAATAACAGGAATCAGCTACCCTGTTCACACTGCTATCATGGATTTTTTGTTTCTCTACAAGGTACTCACTAACATGGTACTAGTAAGAATTTGTCCAAAAGTATATGGCTCACGGTCTATGACTAGCATACTTGTTTTATAGTTAACACAAGAACTATTCGCGATGTTTTCCATTACTTCGTAAAACACTTAAAAAGTACATTCCATATGTGCATTTGTCCAATACAGACAGCTGACATACGTAAATAGCAATATTAACAAGGAAGTATCCTTGTCCCTACTTTAGATTTCCTTATTGACACGAGAAGGTACTTAAGAAATGATAAACGTTCTTTCCTTTGCTGATGGTATTTTGTTTTGATCACCCTAGATCCTAGTTTAAACCCCCAACGGCCTTTCTGCCATTGACCTTTCCAAGGCAGTAGCCCTGTTGTCAAACCGTATTGTGTGTGTGATGTCATAAACCTTGACCTTTGTTTATCCTTGTAATTATTGTTTGTTTCAATGCGTGTTTTGCTACACTGTGGTCTTTGAATGCTACATTTCCTGTTCGACTTTTATATCTACTGTGTATTTATCCTGGTTGAGATAGAGCAGTTAGATGCCAGGATAACTAGATAAAGTACAAAGTCAAGTGCATGATGCCAGGATAACTAGATAAGGTACAAAGTCAAGTGCATATCTAATTGTATGTACACTCCCTACTTATTAGTCAGTCAGGGAAGATGGTGAATTCCCTGAAGATGTGAATTTATATTATCTATTAGTTATCTCTGAGGATGTAACATTTTACAATATTTTGATAGCGCCTCTGTGGTCGAGGGATTAAACGTTATCGCCTCTCTCCGCTGCGGGTTCGAATCCCACTTGGTGCTCAGCTTGTAAGTGAGAAAGTGTCGATTCTTATGGATGGCGGGATGCATACAGTACTGGTTCTACCCAGAAAAAATGGGGTGGTCTGCCTCTACCACAAAAACGACCGTCATATATGGCCTAAAATATGCTAAAAATGACGTAAAACACCATTCAAACAAATACTATGTTTCGAAAACAAATATGTGGTATTGATATCTTCTATCGGTCGATCTTTCCTATGCCTCATAACAATTTCAACTCAGAAGAACGGGAGTAAATCACGAGTTTCAATACATCAGACCAAGTCTACACATATGTATTTAAATGCTTGTACTTCACGAGAACAATTCCACTGTGGAAATATTTCAATCTCGCCATCGTCTCCTCTCAGATAGTGGACGGGTTCAAATCCTAAAATTAGAGGTTAACAGTTAAAAGTCTGACATATTTGTTTGTGTGTATAGTATATTCAGTAGTCAAAAAAAAATATTTGTGTTTGCTTGTTTGATATTTGGATATGTAATATAATTTTAACATGCCACCACCCTTCCTGCCATTATGCTCCTGTAGGACCGACAACATGCCACCACCCTTCCTGCCGTTATGCTGCCGTTATGCTCCGGTAGGACCGCCGCTCGTGTCAGTAGAAGAAGAAGAGGAAGAGATGTTTTGGGAGCCTAGACTAGTTGACCTTGGGGCCCAATTAATCAAAGTACGATAGTGGATCTACTCATGTCCCAAAGATAGTGCGCGTGTGAAAGCGTCACAACGCATTTTAAACTTGGACATCGTTATCATGTAAATTGTGTTAAAGGGGCTGACCCAGACAAGCTCATCACTTGCATTACAATTCTTAACGTCTTTATTTACTCCTTTCCTTTTTCCAAACAAAGTGCAATATATACCGGTTGTGTCTGTCTAAACTCACACTCTAACCATACTAGCGTCACATATTTGACAAAACAGTTAATACAAGAAAACATATTATTGTTATTTATACTAATTGAACAATCATAAACTTACATGTGTGCTTATTAAAATGACATGTGATGTAAGCCGAGGTTTGTTTATGTATATGAGCTTAACCTCATAATATGTCATTATCTGGAAATGAGTCGTCACAATTAGTAGTGTCTTCCATGCCAGGAACTTCTCCGTGTAGTTGCCACTGCAAATCCCGCTGGAGGCAGAGGAATAGGACCACCCCTACCCCTCCACGCCCCCCCCCCCCCCCCCCCCCCCCACCACACACACACACACTTCATGTTCGTCTTGTCATTCTCATTCAAGGTCTTCATCATGGCACCGCGTATGCAAACGTGGAAAAATGGTTCCATCGTAAATGGAGTGTCTACTATAGAATTTCCAGAAACTCTGCAGTTCTGCAAATAAGAAGGTTCTAGGCCCATTTTCCATCATATTTTATCCTGATGTAAATGAAAGATGAGCCTGCATGTTCATTCCGTCAGGCGCCATATAACCATTCACGTGTTCAATCAAATTCAAAATCAAAGCACGCCAGGAACTAAAAGAATCTGTCATGACATTTTACGGAAATAAAATTTATTGAAAGTCACTGTTACTGTTTACTTTCTGAAAAAAATATTACGAAGAATTTTAAAACAATTAATTTATTGAGGCTCAGATCCTAATATGGGACAAATCACTGTAAGTTCCTTATTGTCGTTGGGGTAAATCCCTTTAAATGTCCTCATCATTGTCGAGTTTTTGTATTCACATCACATTCTTGTAACGAGACACGTTATATATGAAATTAGCCTAGGCGATACCTCATTCACTCGACAGTGGTTGCGGCATTCGAACACATTCAAAAGTAAGTATTATTTATTTTTTTAAATAATTTATTTTCCTAGTTAGATTGTTTGAAAACGGTGTTGACATGTTGCAGTCGCTAAATATTTTGACTTGTAAATTATTACATAATTGTTTCAATATGTTGGGATAATCTGATACTATTGGGACTCAGCAGTATACACTTGTTTATATTGCATCAGTAATTAATTAGGAAATTATTTTATATTTGAAATTGTGTGTTTAAGTCTCAAAACTTGTTTTTATAATTCTTAAATAAAGCACTTTAATTATTAATTACAAACAAAATTAACTGAGGATATTTATGAAAGATATATTCGCTGGTAAACCATAGACCTATAACTACTGATATTTATTAATATGTATGTGTGGGTATACATAAATGCACTTGTCGTTAACCTAATGACTTTCCATCTACGGGATTGCTCAAATGTTCGTACTATTGACATTTTAAATATTGAGTTCTGCTCAACCCGGAAGCTGGAGGGCGTGAGCGGTAGCTAGCAGTTTTCACTAATGTTCATGAACAGTATCAATCCAAACCGAGACTGCAGTATTGGTTATATTGATCGTGTTCGTTGATTTCCAAATTACTCCTTCCTAAGTTATATGTATCACAGTAGTGCAGTGTGGCGGTGGTAAAACGTCTCCCCGTGTATGTAATCAGAACTGTTATTCCCGATGAGCCCGATATTTATATACAGATATCGGTGGTACATTATCAAATACAGAACTGTTATTCATTCCGGTCTTTGGAGATCGTTTAATTTCGAATAGTTGGTTACACTACTCCAGCCTTTAAAGGCTCTGAGTATTGTTTAATCACCATTAGGTTATGTTGTCTGCTTTTTTGGTTTAGTATGTTGACTGTTATCTGTAGGCTTCATAACCTCTACTCCGAACTAAATTTCAGTCTGTTTATTTCGCCCTTTGTTTTGTCGTTTAGGGCAAAGCATTTTGTGCGAAGCTGGGTTAACTATAGGCCGCTGGCCATGGAATGGTATGAAAATACCACATTAGGGGTTCCATGTTCACCGTCATATGCATATCATCTTACTTTGCCACTGACCGTTCCAAGGCGGTAGCCCTATTGTCAACCCTTTTGTGTTTGTGATGTCGTTTGCATTTCTTGCTACTTTTGCCTTCTTGTTTGTCTGTTTGCGTGTTTATTTCTGTTTTGTGGTTGACTGTCCTCCTTGAATACTACTTTCCCTGTCCGATCTTTTTATATTTCTTTAGGGATAGCTCACTTTTTTGTACTATTGACATTTTAAATATTGAGGTCTGTTCAACCCGGAGCTAGAGTGCTTGAACAGTAGCTATCATTTTTCACTACCGTTCATGACCAGTCTCAGTTAAACCGAGACTGCAATATTTTTTATATTTGTCGTGTTCGACGATTTCCAAGTTTCTCCTTCTATACTCGTTGATCATTTATTTATTGATGAAAAGCTATTGCTACTTGGGCGTGACCATAAACTAGACAGCAAATTAGTGGTTTTTAGTTCAAATCGTTGCAAATGTCGTCGTTCCAACAGCTATTCAAAAATGCTGGTTTTAATTGTTTTACTGAATTTTAATCAAACAAATGTTAGTATAAAGATTGAATTCGATATAATGATCTCTCATTGTGGTATTAATAACATTTTGGTAGTTTAAAACTATCGAGAACGTTAAACTACCGCAAATATGTAAGGGCTATTCCATTAAAACATAAGGGGATCCAAGGAAATAGTTTTAAAGAATAGCGCTGATTTAATCCTTATTTGTAAAGCACTCAATATGACCGGTGCTAGGGGGCGTGAGAGGTGTTGCTTCTTTCATTACTTCTCATGAACATACTCAATAAAACCGAGTCTGCTGCTTTATTCTCTTAATTGTGTTTGTTGCTCCCAAAGGATCACCTTTATCAGTATTTATTAACATTCACACTAGAGTTCGTTTAGTGCAGTGTTGCGGCTGTAAAAAGTCTCCCCGTGCTACGAATCAGTAGTGTTATTTTACTGGTCCTTTGGGACCAACGAGCCCAATATAGGTGGCTTTGAAGTAGAATACCGCTTAAGCCGGTGCTAGGGGCGTGAGAGGTGTTGCTTCTTTCATTACTTCTCATGAACAGACTCAATAAAACCGAGTCTGCTGCTTTATTCTCTTAATTGTGTTTGTTGCTCCCAAAGGATCACCTTTATCAGTATTTAGTAATGCAAACTGGGCTTTGATGAGAGATTCAGGTTTATCAAAGGTGTCATATTGCTCTGATAGCGAGGCGGTTCTACCCTCTCAATATGGTCCACAATTATCGTTATCTGATACGCGATGATCACGGAAGAGTTGCAGCGTACCTATTACGATCGATAGCTAGCGAGATTAACTATACTCCTCAGAATAATTTAAGAACACATAAAAAGAACAGTAACTGTTATAAGTACGTAATCTTTAATATACATTTCGGATTTCATATTCATATAAAAGGTTGATATATTTGTGTCACATAACAATCTTAAAAATACAACTGAACATAACAATTGTGAAAAGTCAGTAACTCGTGGAATAACAGCACTAATAATGACACAAATCCAAAGTTGGTCCTTAAATTATTTTGAGGAGTATATATTTTAAAATGAATAAACCTTGTGAGACTAAATGGTTAGTTTGGTTTTAGAGGGATCCACTGCAGTATTTATCCTTAAAAAGCTCGCGGTGTTTGTATGCAATTTAAATATCTTCAAATTATATTTAAATTCTGGAATATTATTTATTGTTGAGTATAATTCATCATGAAATAAGTAAAGCTAGAATATATAAGAAAAACTATACTGAAAGGAAAAAGAAACGCAGGGTGCGTATTTCCGCTATATATTGTATATACTGCACACTTAATTCCATATATATTCCAAGGAAATCCCAAGATGTTTTGTAAAAAAAAAAAGATTGCAGTTAGTTAGAGAAAGGACACAACTGTGATGTTGTAGACGTTTTAATCACAGTACACGTTGTAACAAGAAATTCATAAATGCTGAAGTTCCTCTTTGAAAAATTGAGCCAATTCAGTACTGTATTTAATGTTAAGTGATTGCAACATTTAAAGCCTAAGTTTGCTCACCTGCTTGAGCCAAATGCGCATTCTGACGATAATGAAACTTTAAAGGGGTAACCATTGGTGTGTTCAGTGATGTTTAAACCTTCTATCTAAAAGGACAGGCCTAATGTCGTCCTGTACCATTCGATTAGCAGTAGCATATTAAACATACAATATATAGCGGAAATACGCACCCTGCGTTTCTTTTTCCTTTCAGTATATAAATACCAAGTTTTATTTCCCAGATATTTAAAATATAATATGCATGCAGCTTGAAGTTAAGAATAACATTGAAATAAAGTCACAGGGTTCACATACTATTTACAACTCTATAAATACTTCCAGAGCGCCATGAACCACCGATACTGTATTGTACTGGATAAAGAATTTTCATTCTTGCACGTCGGTATTATTTTGTTAATACAGCAACAGGCGCTCGACATTCATAACTTTCCGAAGATTTCGTTCATTGTTTTCAGATTATTTCTGGAATATGTGTTGACACATAATCTAGAAGTTATGAATTCGCGAACTTAATTCGAATTGTGTTTTGATAACAATCATATGTCAGTATTGTTTGCAGTGATAGGGCTTAGAAAAACAAAAATAAAACTATTTTAGACGTTGGTTGCATTTTAATGCTTGAAAATACTACAACAGACCTCAAATTCCTGTTTGTCCCTTTAATCAGTTAAAAAAAAAGTGTTCTATTTTTTTGCTGCTTGCCTCCCGAATGTATCCTACATGGTAGTTTTATGAGAATTTCAAATGTGTAAATAATTCTATGACTTCCATCCATATTAATAACTAACACTGTTCTGTATTCAGGGTAACAAGCATGAATTGAATTAATAGTTGTTTAACGGCTCATCAACACAGTATATGTTATTTAGAGCTGCCCCAGAGAGAGGGGAAGGATATATATGAATCCGGGAACCGTGCCCTACTCTTATTATCGAATAGATTCCTATGGTTCTTTAACGTGCTCGGAGGATAGACCGATACACGGGACCGCCCGGTTTACGTCCCCATCCGACGGACGAGGCTAAAGACAAAATATAAAGAAGCTCAACTCCGCCTATAATGACAGCCCTATTTCTTGTCACAAACGAGCAACATACTTTAATGTGTGTGTGTGATAAGATTACGCCGCCAAACTTATCTTGAAACTGTTAGATATGTGTTGATAAAGCATGAACATTTATGACCAAGCAAGATACAGATATGGTGTGTATATATCACTTTATTTTGAAATGCAAATCCGCAAAATGTATATTAAGAAATAGTTGTATAACAGAACAAGTATGTTTGACTTCATAGAAATACTTCAGACACAAGATAATATTATTACTAATTTAGCAAAATATTTAAGAAAAGCGTTATCTGTAAAAAAAAAAAAAACACAAACAAATCTTGAATGTTTAAAAAAAGATATGTTGTATGTTCATCCTCATGTAATAGTTGAAACTGATGAAATATAATGTAACATTTGTAGAATCACGTGACTCATGTAGGAACAATTGTATTTATGTATGTATGGATATGTAAATGACGATGTACATATGTACAAGTTAAATAAAATACATGTTATGTTCTGTTCTGTTCCGTACAATGTTGATCACACACACACACACACGCACGCACGCACGCGCACACACACACATTGGGTACTTTCAGTTCTTTGGAGCTCGTCTCATTATACGAGTCTGTTACTTCAAACTTATTTATTTTACATCGATTGTAAAAGCTCTCTGAATTATTTGAATCACTCTCGATGTCTTCCTGGGTAGAATCAGTACTAAGCAAATGCAAATAAAGTGTCTTGCTCAGGGACACAACACACATGGTCATGGCGGGGATTGAACTCACGACTTTTACTTTTCGATCATGGGTCCAACGCTCTACCGCTAGACGATATTAGTAATTGTATTATGTGAAAACTAGCCACATAAGCACAGACTTCTTTATCATTAGGACGACCCCCACCCACCCACCCACACACACACACACATACACACACACTCAACCACACACACACTCACTCATCATATTCACCCCCTCCATGAAATATGCGTGAGTTGCAAATTTTAAAACAGTTAACCCAATATTAAGAACAATCCACGAGTGGCTAATCACTCTAATTAAAACCTTTTCCCGCCAAAACGCATAACGTAATGGACATTGTGATTTTAAGTGTAATAAGCCCGTGTTCTAATCTGCTTATATCGGTCATGTAGTAAATATGTGCTTATACTATTATTATTATTAAATAAATTCTTCAGATGAAGCTGACAACGATGCTACTGATAATTACTGGGTGCTGTCTTCTGTTGGCAACAGTTGGTAAGTTTAGTTTTATATTGTGAACGATGCATTCCTTTTCTATAATGTTTTTTTTCTATTGCAACACATATCACTTTAACGGAGATACGATTAACTACAGAGCTAAGCGGCTTAACGCAAATCGGAAGTAAAACTCCTTAATTTAAGCAACTACATGTGTACTGCATACATGTAACGTATCGTACTGTTCTTTCTGTTATGGCCGAGTCACACCAACCACGGCATACATGTAACGTATCGTACTGTTTTATGGCCCAGTCACACCAACCACGACTGTCTCCTCGAACCCACTACGGTTGTCCCCCCCCCCCCCCCCCCCCCCCCCCCCCCACCACACACACACACCACGGATGGGCATTTCTCAAAAAATACTACGAACTACTACGAATACATTACGGTTTGAGTACGGTTGAGTACGGTAACAGTAAGGAGCAGCAAGGTTGGCACAGGAAACACCGCGGTTGACATGTGTAAATTACTGGAACCACTACGGTTCCACTACGGTTCGAGTACGGACTACTACGGACAACTACGAACTAGTACGGACTAGTATGGAGTGTCACGAGCGTGTCACGGTTCCCCACGGGGTCCGCAATAGCGCAATAAAAAGTAGGTCGTGGTAGGTCGTAGTAAGCCGTGGTCATTCCCGGTATCCCCCCCCCCCCCCCCCCCACACACACACACCACGGATGGGCATTTCTCAAAAAATACTACGAACTACTACGAATACATTACGGTTTGAGTACGGTTTGAGTACGGTTGAGTACGGTAACAGTAAGGAGCAGCAAGGTTGGCACAGGAAACACCGCGGTTGACATGTGTAAATTACTAGAACCACTACGGTTCGAGTACGGACTACTACGGACAACTACGAACTAGTACGAACTAGTACGGACTAGTATGGAGTGTCACGAGCGTGTCACGGTTCCCCATGGGGTCCGCAATCGCGCAATAAAAAGTAGGTCGTGGTAGGTCGTAGTAAGCCGTGGTCATTCCCGGTATGCCGGGAATGTTCTACGAATCACTACGAATCGCTGCGAACCCACTAAGGATGCTCTACGGATGGAAAAATCGTGGTGCTGACCCCGAGAGTTTTGGACATGGGTCCACGGATACATACGAACTACTACGAATAACCACGAATAACCCAGGATACACTACGGATTCACTACGAATCCATCCGTAGTGGATTCGTACAGGCATTCGTGGTTGGTGTGACTGGGTATTATATACGTTTTGTATTTATAAAGTACTGTGTTACTGGTAGTGTGTGTGAATTGTATTCCATTTTATATTGTGTTATAATTGTCTTGTATCTTGCAGCTACTATTTCTACTATACAAATACAGCTGCTTTCTACTACAAATATATGCTGTATTTTGCTAATTGGATTCACATCCTCATTTTGACTAAAATAGTCATAAATTGACATATACTACATGTTCGTAATATGGTTATTATTAATAAATACTGAAAAGTGGATCCCTTGGTATTAAGTGTTGAAAATAGGAAGAGATGCCGAATCTTTTATATCTGATTGTAAATCATGCCAGTCTCTAATAGTAGAAGGAAGGAATGACTAGTAACAACGTTGTGTTCTACAAAACATAGTTTATGCTTGATTGACATACGGTGTCAAGACAACAATTTCATTCATTTCACTCGATTTGAAACACAGTATATAAATATACTTTTTTCTTTAGAAGCACAGACGATTTCCACATCTGAATCCACTAACCCAGGCAATTCTACGGAAACTATCAATACCGGCACACCTGTTATCCCTACTACAGGTTTGTAGTGTATTTTATAGTCGCACCAACAGCTAAGGTCATATGGCGACTTTCCAGCTTCGACTGGTGGAGGAAGACCCCAGGTGCCCCTCCGGGCAATTTTCGTGCACGGGCGGGCACCTGGGTAGACGTTCCGCAAGCCAGCTGGATAGCTTTCTCTAACAAACTGCACTTTTTTTTTTTACAAAACATCTTGGGATTTCCTTGGAATATATATGGAATTAAGTGTGCAGTATATGCAATATATAGCGGAAATACGCACCCTGCGTTTCTTTTTCCTTTCAGTATATATAAATATCACATTAATGAGAGGTTGCTAGTAAGAATGTTAACCCTGGGATATGATTATCATATTATAATCATACCCTTAGGGTGAACATTCTCACTATCACCATCTCATGAATGTGATATTTATTTTATTATACCGAATTCCCCTCGGGCAAAATTAAGATTCATTTCACTTTGGCGGATAGACTGCTTGCTTGAGTGAAACGGGACATGCGCAATGAATCAGTTTTATTTGCTATGTAAGTTATATCGTTGGATTGGAAATAACGTAACTAAGAAAAAGGTGTGGCAGTTTATTGAAATCGGTCAATATTTTTGACGCTATGATGAGTTAAAAATTGCAATTTCACCATACTGAGCCGATGATGTCACCCAAACAGGACGCACGTCAACGCGCATCAAAGCTGCGCAGCATGTGATCATCACCCTGCGATTTATTATTACCCTTGGCTCGCGTCAGATAGTAAGATATGAGTAAGAAATCACACATTGTTGTCTATGGGGATTTAGCATGGGCGTTTTATGTGAGGTATAATAATAAATGTTGTAGCCTCTGTTTCCGGTCAAACAGGAATATATTGCATTTAAACTCGTGCGGGTATTTAATTAAAACCACTTTGAATAAGACTTAACCCTTAACCCGCTAAGCACGATTGATATAGTCTTTGCGTCCATTGTTAACCCAGATCAGCCTGCGAGTAACCCTTAACCCGCTAAGCACGATTGTTATAGTTTTTGCGTCCATTGTAAACTCAGATCAGCCTGCGAGTAACCCTTAACCCGCTAAGCACGACTGTAATAGTCTTTGCGTCCATTGTAAACCCAGATCAGCCTGCGAGTAACCCTTAACCCGCTAAGCACGACTGCAATAGTCGTTGCGTCCATTGTAAACCCAGATCAGCCTGCGAGTAACCCTTAACCCGCTAAGCACGACTATAATAGTCTTTGCGTCCATTGTAAACTCAGATCAGCCTGCGAGCAACCCTTAACCCGCTAAGCACGACTATAATAGTCTTTGCGTCCATTGTAAATTCAGATCAGCCTGCGAGTAACCCTTAACCCGCTAAGCACGACTGCTATAGTCTTTGCGTCCATTGTAAACCCAGATCAGCCTGCGAGTAACCTTTAACCCGCTAAGCACGAATGTAATAGTCTTTGCGTCCATTGTAAACCCAGATCAGCCTGCGAGTAACCCTTAACTCGCTAAGCACGACTGTAATAGTCTTTGCGTCCATTGTAAACCCAGATCAGCCTGCGAGTAACCCTTAACCCGCTAAGCACGACTGTAATAGTCTTTGCGTCCATTGTAAACCCAGATCAGCCTGCGAGTAACCCTTAACCCGCTAAGCACGACTATAATAGTCTTTGCGTCCATTGTAAACTCAGATCAGCCTGCGAGTAACCCTTAACCCGCTAAGCACGACTATAATAGTCTTTGCGTCCATTGTAAACTCAGATCAGCCTGCGAGTAACCACAACCCGCTAAGCACGACTATAATAGTCTTTGCGTCCATTGTAAACTCAGATCAGCCTGCGAGTAACCCTTAACCCGCTAAGCACGACTATAATAGTCTTTGCGTCCATTGTAAACTCAGATCAGCCTGCGAGTAACCACAACCCGCTAAGCACGACTATAATAGTCTTTGCGTCCATTGTAAACTCAGATCAGCCTGCGAGTAACCCTTAACCCGCTAAGCACGACTATAATAGTCTTTGCGTCCATTGTAAACTCAGATCAGCCAGCGAGTAACCCTTAACCCGCTAAGCACGACTGTTATAGTCTTTGCGTCCATTGTAAACCCAGATCAGCCTGCGAGTAACCCTTAACCCGCTAAACACGACTGTAATAGTCTTTGCGTCCATTGTAAACCCAGATCAGCCTGCGAGTAACCCTTAACCCGCTAAGCACGACTGTTATAGTCTTTGCGTCCATTG